>CAJNJA010010629.1:0-14091 GCA_905231915.1 Symbiodinium necroappetens
CTGCAGCTACTGCTGCTGCTACTGCTACTGCCACTGCTACTGCTACTGCTACTGCTGCTGCTACTACTGCCACTGCTACTGCTACTGCTACGGCTACTGCCACGGCTACGGCTCCGGCCACTGCTACTGCTACTGCTGTTGGTCGTCCTCCTCCTGCTGCTGCTTCTTCCGCAGCTACTGCGAACTACGACTCCTCCCCCTGCTGCTGTTGCTGCTGCTGCAGCAACAGCTGCTGCTACCACTGCTGACACCACAACCGCTGTAGCTACTTCTACGGCTTCTGCTGCCGCTTCTGCCTAAGTGCATGACGGCAGCGTATTGTAGTCTAGCAGTGTACTAGCTATGATTGACTGCTCGCTTTGCTTCTGGCAGGTTCAATTAACATTCGCTCTGTGATTGTATTCATGATTCCTTCACCATCTCACCCGTACCCTCTAGGCAGCCACGTACTAAACCTCCCGCAAACACCTCTAAGACCATCCAGCAAACAAGTGGTTTTACAGCTCAGCAGCTATGAGGTTTGGGTCCTGCGAGAGTACAAGGAAATCGAGCCCATCATCCTCAGCGTGGGCGAAGAGGATGAGGCAACACCCAGGATAAAGGCGTTTGAAGGTCTTGCAGCTTTTTCGGTTTAAGGTTTCTGGAACTATGATTGTTACGAGAGGCTGCAGCTGATTACAACGAAAAAAAGCAAACTGAAGAAAGGTGTTGAGCGGAACCAAGCCCTAAGCCCTAAAGCCCCAAACCCCAAGCCCTAAGGAAGGGACGTCCAATGTCCCAGAGAGATCCTAAGCCTTTGGCCCGGCCTTGACACGTGGCGGTTTAGAGCTCCGGTCTTCGGACAGGTATCGATTGCAGATGTGGCAAAGATGATCTGCGAGGCCGGATGGGCCGCGTGAGCTGCTTTGAGGCTTCCCGTGAATATTCTAGTTTAGGGTTTAGGGTTTAGGGTATAGAGTTTGGGGAGGCGCGTCAAAATCCCACACCCTCAGAGCATGAATAATATTATATTATATAAGACAATTATACCATGGTATACCCTAAACCCTAAAAACCTTATAGTACATCATAGTATGAGAATCAGAAAGCTGGCACCAGGCCATGGACTTCAAGGGGAACCTCATCCACGACACTACGAAAGCCGACGGGCAGTTCCTTGCCATGCTGAATTTAGGGCTTAGGGTTTAGGGCTTGGGGTTTTAGGGCTTAGGCTTTAGGGCTTAGGGGTTTAGGGTTTAGGGTTTAGGGGTTTAGCGTTTAGGGTTTGGGGTTTAGCCTAAACCGTAAACCGTACCCTAAACCCTAAACTGCGAAGAGCCTCGAGCTCGTGCGTCCTTTTCTGGGTCGCCTGGGTGTCAAGTGGATGTCGCAAGCTTAGCCTGCCGGGTGTCTCAGGGTTTGGGTTTAGGGTTTAAGTTTAGGTCACTGACTTTGCTGCAAACCTAGACCCAGGGATTGCTACATGCAGGAGCGTCACAAACAGCGTTCGCGGGCAAAAGTTACCACCGGCGATTATCTTCTGGTTTGGCGGAGCGGCTCTAGTAAGAAGTGCCTTAAGAACATTGTTCTCCCTAAGCCGTAAAGATAGTCGCAGGGCTTGCTTTTGTTTGTCCAAACTTCCTTCTTGGCAACAGTAAGTTGCAATTGTAAGCCCATGAACCCCAAACCCATGCAGTAACCCTCATAGAGTCCCTTTTTTGCGGCCTGGTCGATCCCTCACAACAAAAAGTTCTAAACCCTAATCCCTAATCCCTAAAGCCTAAACCCTAAAGCCTACCTGTTAGCCCCAAGCCCTCGATTGCCTCTGAAGGTTTAAGAAGACAGCTTCGAACACGAAGTTGCGGTCCTACAAGCCGGACTACAAGTTCAAGCCGACTCTTTTCACGGTTTAGGGTTTAGGGGTGTAGGGTTTCGGGTTTATATAGGGGTTTAGGGGTTGAGGGTTTAGGGTTTATAGGGTGTTTGTGTGTAGAGCGCAGTAGTAGGGTTTATAGGGCTTTGGGTTTGTGGTTGTTTATTGGCTTCTTGATTGCTGTCCAGAGCACAATGCTGGTTTCTGCTACTTCTGTTCTCGTTGCCGAAGTGAAGTTGCTGTGAACAGAAGCCCGATTCAGTGGACACATCAAGAGAGGGAGGGAGGGCAGGAAATGCGGTATCCTAGCATGAAGGGTTTTCATGTTCCATGATGTAGCAGACCAGTCTCAAGAACGACCGGGCAATGCTATTTGCACATACAGTGTCTGCACAAATGTATGTATGCAGGCAGGCAGGCAGGCAGGCAGGCAGGCAGGCAAAAGACGTGCAAACCTACATACGTAAGCACCTACTTGCTTGTAACTAGCATAGCATGCGCCGCGACCCTTAATTTCTTCGGACGCCTAGTTTAAAGGATGAAGGTCTGTGCATTGCGCTCCCACACTTCATCTATACCCTGAGTAAACTCTAACAGTCTAAACTCTACCTAAACACCCAAAAGTAGCTAGAATAATGGCCAACAACCTCCTAAAGGCCATTATTCTACATACTTTTGGAGTCCAGGTAAAGCCTTCTTGGTTAGGCCCCTCAGGGCCCTTCTATGCTTTCGGCTCTGGGCCGGGAGTAGCGGGGCGTGAACTCAAAGCGGCTCAAACAATCCATGAAAAAATCGAAGTATAAGGGTTTAGGGTTCAGGGTTTCAGTGCCAAAGCAGTGCACATTTTGGCCCGCAAGGTATGTATATATATATATATGATATTCTGATATTGGTACTTCGACCCTTTGAGAATTTTAAGCCGATCCGAATGATGAACCCTGATCCTGCGCGGACTTGTCATGCTGAGGATCGCGGAAGGCATCAAAGAAGCTGTCGTTTCTTGGCGAAGGAGCAAGCGGTTACAAAAGCACTCATCATGTTATGTCATGTTGCATCAAACTCTTGCATACAGTTCAATAACTAGTTATAATGTTTTAAAACGGTTGAAAACAGCAACGCAGATTATGCATATGGCTCCTCTTACCTGCTTGCCGTTGCGCCATTTTATGTTTGATGTGATTTCGTGGTGATGGTGTGTTATGCTATGTGTTGAATAAACGGTGCTGTATTTTGCTATGCTGTCCTATGTTATGCTACTACATTTCATGTCGTGCTAGCTTATGATTACAAGCGCTATGCTCTGCTATGCTATGCTTCTGCCTGCAATATTGTGTTGTGTTATGTTACATGATGTTCGGTTACGTTACGTTCGGTTATGCTACATGATGTTGTATTTCGTTGTGCTATGCTATGCTTTATGAAATGGCATGAGTTTTTCGGTGGTGTTATGTTATGTTACTTCATGTTACATTATGTTAGACTGTGTCATGTTGTGTCGTGTTTTGCCAGACAGAGTATGTGACTTTTGTCTGACAGAACATCTTTCGATGCATCATGTTACAGCCTGAAAACCGTACTGTACACAGCTGATTTAGTTCTCATTGCACATAGAATTTAGAGCCAATCAGGATATACTA
This sequence comes from Symbiodinium necroappetens, assembly GCA_905231915.1. NCBI lineage: Eukaryota > Dinophyceae > Suessiales > Symbiodiniaceae > Symbiodinium > Symbiodinium necroappetens. The sequence continues at coordinate 3,490 of CAJNJA010010629.1, forward strand.
CGACCTCAACTTGATAGTAATTCCAACAGGAGGGAGTGACACGGCCTCTGAGTTCTGTTTCTTCCGATGAGAACCTTGCCTCCAAGCATACAGCCCGAGCCCCAAACTCCCCTAAAACCCTAAACCCTAATACTTTCAGAGCTCCATCAACCAAGGATTGGTTTGTGGCCAACTACGACGCTGCTAGAAAATGACGATTTTCGCTTCACAGAGCTACCGCTGATGCTCGTCGCCCGCGAGGAAAGGTCTTCCAGTTGTGACGACGCCTTTTGCGCAGCACAGACACTAAGGCCCCGAACCCTAAACCCTACCTGTATCCCCAAACCCTACAAAATAGTAGGTTATGACCCCTTAATTTTCAGGTATACCCCCTAAAACAGTGGGTTTTTGGATCCCCAGGTAAACCCTAAGCCGATATTACGGCGAACCCTGGACACCCCTAGCCTGCTTGCTCAGAACCCGATAGCCGGGAATCCAAAACCCGATTTTGGGTTTAGGATTTATAGGGTAATGCCCCAAGACCCTAACACTCGCGGTTCGAAACCGCACCGGTCTTTCTGGCCTGCACTTGCTTTGGAGACTCGTAGGGCTAAACCAGCGGTTTGGGCTTTCGGGTGCAGGGCTTCGCGCTGTATCTGCTCACATCTTGAGGTTGAATGTCTGCAGTTTGTGGGCTTTGGCATTTGGGTTTTCAGTCTGGTTTCACAACCTCCACGTGGGAAGCCTCGACCAGCAACAACTCCTTCCCCGGCTGCGCAGGAAACTGCCCAAAGCAAGAACAATCACTGCAGTCTCCTCGTTTTCGCTGTTCCAGATGCGACGGCCTAGGCAGACGGTCATCACGTTTGGTGGCATCTTTTTCTTTCTGCATCATGGCTGCAGGGAGGTCTGACATGCTACAGTGATTCCAGGTGGAGGGGTGGAGGGTGGTCCGGGATCCGCAACCTGACGTAATTTCGGAGACCTCGTCGTGTTTGTGCTGTTGTAGCTTGTCGTAAGGGTTCCTTTGGCCTGTTGAACAGAACAGCCGAAGCAGCATGCCGAAGAAAGCTTGTTCAAACGTGTGTACTTGTGTGCTGTATGTATGTATACGATGTGATGTATGTATGTATGTATGTATGTATGTATGTATGTGTGTATATACGTATGCATAAATGTATGCATGAGTGTATGGAGAGCGGGTCCCCAGCTCCTTGTCCTTCCTGACTGGCCCATGCCATCCTCCCGCTTGCAGCTTGCCGTGCGCCTCCTCCGGAATCCATGTCCCAGACAGAGTCTTACGTGTCCTAGCTGGACCCCAAAAGTATGTAGAATAATAGCCTTTACAATGTTTAAGGGCCATTATTTCACCTACTTTTGGGGGGTTTAGGTAAACCCTAAACCCTAAACGTGGCCGCCCTTGTATCATCTTCCTGTCTTGGCCTCCTCCGGCTTCCCTGGACTGTGTCTTAGGAGGGGACGGCCTTGGGGGCTGGGGCTGGTTCTGGCCTTGCGCCTGCGGCCATTTCCTGCCACAGGACTGGCAGTCAGTAGCACCACCAGCACCCTTCTGCAGTCTGTCCGCTCCGCATCGATATGCCCGAGGCTGGCCCATCTTGTAGGCCGCAGGGTCTGGGTCCCGCCACCTCCTGCTTTGCGCAGAGCTGGTCCCGGCAGAGTCCCTCTCTGCTGCTACAGCAACAGCGGTTCTGGGAAGGGTAAGCCACCTCCAAGCTGGGCGAGCTCTTGCGAGAAAGCTAAATCTGGGATCTTGAGCCCGGTCCAAAAGAAACGTTCCAGGCCCCCAGGCTAAAACGTCATTCAAAGCAAACTCGCGCCGACTTTGAGCCGAAAACCTGAGCCATTACCAACTTTCTTCACGGGCGGCGTAGCAGTACGCAGCCTTCGGCTGGGGTGGAGCGTAAAAGCTCTAGACTGTACGCTCAGTCGGGTAAGTAACCTGTAGGCAGACCCGCGTTCTCGCGCTTACTGACGAGTCCACCGGAGAACAGCTTTCCACTTGCAGGGACAAACCTTTCCACGACGCCACTCACCACTGTACAGTTAACGAGGTGCCCGCAATTTTCTCTGCTCACTTTCTCTCAAGGCCTGGTGGCACCAGGGCACCAGCAGTGTATGGTACTTCTGGTTGCACCAGAGACCCTTTTGTTGAGCCTGGTAACACCAAAACCTTAAACCCGAAGCCCTAAACCCTAACATGCTTTAATTTGAGTGGCCTGGTATCACCAGTGCCGGCAGCCTGAGGCCCGGTGCTCAGTTACCTCTGATGGCTGCTGAAGCCTGCACCTCTATACTCAGCACCCACACGGCTCGGGTAACCAAAAATGTTGTCCCTTGGGTCATTGAGCCAGAAACTCTAGTTCACCCCCTACCTCGGGGACCGGTTCGTGCGTTTTCTTCCATTCGTGCCAGTCACCTCATCCTGAGGCCTGTCCCTGCGCTCCCAGGTCAAAGGGGCACCTGAGTATGTATGCATTCATGTAGTCATGTATGTATGTACGTTTGTTTGTTTGTTTGTTTGTTCGTTTGTTTGTTTGTTTGTTTGTTTGTGTGTTTGTTTGTTTGTTTGTTTGTGTGTATGCATGCATGCATGTATGCATGGATGGATCGATGGAGGGATGGATTGTGATGTGATGTGACGTGACGCGAGGTGATGTGATGTCATGTGGGTGTGTGTATGCATGTATGGATGAATGTATGTGTGCATGTATGCACGTGAGCAATCACGGAGTTGGTTTGGGCATATTCTGTTTCTGTTCGTCTACTGAGACACATGTTTCCGAATTAGCACGCAAGCTTGTCTTTACAGACATGACTCTGATCCTCTCTCTCTCTCTATATATATATGTTCTGTGTGTATATATATATATGATTTACACAGAGGGATAAACATATGCATACATCTTGTTTATGTGTCCATTCCACACGTTCTTGGCAGTGCGGACGTCCGCACATGCATTCAATGTCGGGACCCGACTTATTTGCGGAATCCCCAAGACCCGGACACAATCCCGTATTGCAACTCCTATAGTAGCCCTTCTAGCGGTCCCTCCCTGCAGTGACCCTGATAGCAAAACTTTGAGACAACCCCGCATCGCCACCTCATTCAAGACCACATCAAGCCCAGGAACGGCCTGTACAACGGCATCCCGGGGAAAGCAATCAGCTTTGGATATGTCTTGGATCCACATGGGCGTGCCCCTAAACTTTAACTAGGACCCAGAGTAGGCCCTTATTCCCTTTTTTAGGGTTCAGGTTCCCTTATAAAGTCCTTTAAACCAAAAAGGGCACCCTTTTTATTCCCAGGTTTGCCTTGGGTCTAGTCAACAGAGTTCAGCGATGCAAGGCGGCAAAGCCCTGAGCTCAGCTCTAAAACCTTGAACCTCGGAATACTGATGATGATATAAATCCTGCATTACCTTATGGACCCTAAACTATGGAAATATGGTCTATTCTTATTATGGCTAATGCAGGATTTATACCATCAACTGTAGTAATGGTAGCATCCCTTAGGCTCTGCATGTCGAGAGCTCCGGTATCACAGGGCTTAGGACGCTTCAGTCTCGCGGTCATGGAGCACTGCCCGGTCAGGCTGGGGCTATTTTCAAACCTGAAAATCGGGCTCCTTGAAGGTTTTAGGGTGTGGGGCTTCTCTAAAGGAGCCCTTGTAGATTTCTTAAGGGCTTAGGGTTCAGGGTTTAGGGTGTGGAGTTTTTGGGGTTACTTTCAGTTTCGGGCCTGTTGCTGGCTCAAGTCTGCAGCCCGCCAAAGCTCAGAATAAACATATCCGTAAGCTTGTGATGGCATGCGTTTATGCATTCACACATATGTAACAGTACATAGACGAAACATTGACATGCAAAAATGAAAGCATCTAAGCCTTTTCCGATCTTTTCATGCAGCTCCATTAGTAGAGTGCGCAGGTAGGGCAACAACGTATCCGTGTACGTGTTTGTTAAGAGAGACATGTGCGTTTGTGTGTGTTCGCGTCCTTGCGCGCGTGTGTGTGTGTGTGCATGGGTGTGAAAATCCTGTTCCTAAGGAATGAATTGAGATGTTTTCTAGTTTTCTCTAATGATGAATTCATTCTGCTTCGAGTTATCTTGCAGCTATCGTTCTGATGCATCGTTATTTACAAAACAGGGGCTGGCAGCCTATTCCGTGATGCCAGCCAAAGAAGCTAGCGGAATAGGTGGAAGGAGCTATGGACGCATAGCTCTGTACCTGCTGCAAGTTTCACTTTCCGTCTGAAGTGATTGTCATTCTCCTAGATGTTAGCCTTGAGATTCCAGTTTCAATTTATCATGTACCTATCTTGCATCTACAATCTTCTGCTGTCAATTCACAAGGTTTCCAAAGGCTCCATTAGCTGATAAGTGTATCCTACATTTAAATAAAGGATGAAAAGAAGACAAAAAGATGAAATGAAAAGAGATACGAAAAGCAACAAAAGAAGAAGTGACAACCGGCATTGACCGGACAGTCTAAGTAAGTGTGTGTGTGTGTGTGTTCGTTTGTGTGTTTCTGTGTCGCAGTCAGGTCTATGTTCTTACTGATATCTGAAGCCCATCGTTATGTGTTGGTTTAACGAGAGCCGTCGCTCAGTTCGCCAAACCTTGTCCGAACCAGCCACGACCCTCTGCACCTTTGGTGACAAACACTCCCAGCAGTGCATGCGGAGACTTTATAACATCCTTTTGACCAAGGGCTGTGTACTGTTGGGATCCCGATCTTAAGCAAGCTGAATCACTCAGGTTCAATTCACGGATTCTGCGCCCTACTACGGCTCCTGTGCTGGTTTAGGCTTCTAGAGTCAGAGCCCTCGAGCTTAGGATCTGGGTTGTTGAGCGCGTTCACAGGTTTGGAGCTTCAGCTTTGTATTCAAGCCTCCCTGAACCCTACTACTATAATCATGATTATAACTATGATGATGATGATTATTATTATTTCTATGGTTATTATTAGTAATACTATTATCATTATCATTATCATTGGTATTATATTTTTATTATGGTTATGATTATTATTATTTTTATCCTAGACTTAACCGTTTAGGGCTTTGGGGGTTTAGGGCTTTTTAGGGTTTACGATTACGACGACAGGATTCAGCGTTTTGGGCTTCGCCTTTGGACCTCTCACCTTAGAAACCCTAAATGGGTAGTTCTCTCAACTCGGGGCCCTTTTAGGTTGTTTTTTGTAAGGCTGCCATACTATTGACCTAAAACGGGAGTTAATTCAGAGAACCAACAAAATTGAGATAAGGCTTCCCGATGCTTCCTGCTTGGCCCAACTGAAAGCCGCCCGCGTATGTTGGACTTGGGCCCATAACGCCCGTCCTCCGGCCTGTCAGCCTGTCTAGTTCATAGGATTTAGGCATTTAGGGCCTAGGGTTTAGGGCTTAGGGTATTATACATTTAGGGTTTAAGGCCATAGCTGCGGCCAATCTTACTGCATGCACAAGCCCCTTTACAGCCAGGTATCAACAAATTACATAGTCTCTTGTTGCAGCAGGAATATGTTCTGTCGCCCCAGACCATTTACATTTTCTGGTGGCAGTGCAGCATCCCCTATATAGCTAGGTAACTAAGCTCAGCACCTTGCTGTCATGTTTTTGCTGGAGAGACCAGAGGCACCGTATGCTTCATGACCGGAACGGCCATGGGATTGAGGGGAGCGTGGCCGCCTGGCTTATCTTGCGGTTGTTTCCTGTTTAAGTTTGGATTATGTAGCTGGGATAAGTGGCTCGCTAGCATCCGGCGTTGTCTGTGGGCGTGCTTGCGCGTTCATGGGAACATGTACTGCTTCTGTCTGGTTATGTGCACATGAGTGCAGTAGCACACGCCTTGTTTCAAGTGCACACGCATACAAGTAGACGAGCACGAAGCTCGCAATAAAAGTGATTGGGAAGTATACAGCTTCGTACATGTGTGCATGCATGCTGTCGGCTTGAGTGATGGCATTTTTTGCGCAGTATCTTCAGCTGCTCTTTCTGTAGCACGCATTTGGGTGTGAGAGGTATCTGGGCCAAAGCTGCGCACCATGAATCCTAAACCTAAACCCTAAACCCCTAATGTCAAGCCCTAAGCCATGACGCACTAACACCGAAACTCTTGAACTCCGAGACCTGGCTAAACCCAAAAAGCCTAAGCTCCGTAACCCTGGCCTTTAAGCTGTTTCAGAGCTCATGCCGTTCAAAATCGAAGTTACGGTAAGTAAACCCCAGAAGCCCAACATCAGCTGGCGCGGCGAGGTTTAGGGTTTAGGGCCGAGCCGCTGATAAATGAGACACTGGCGTCATCTCTTCCCGGGCCACGAACCGGTACCTAGCATCCTACAGAAAGCCCAAGCCGGAGTGTTTACTACTTAATAGTAGAATTCCCCCTCTAGTGCCTAATGCCCCTACGATACAAAATGCACCCAAAGCCGCCTTCTAATAATTCAGGCCCCTATAAACCAAGCCGTTGTAGCGCCCTAAACCCTAAACCCTAAATCGGCTCCTGAAAGGAACCTGCCCAGAGACAGATTCGTGAGCTTGTTTTGGGCCTGCTTCTGCTGCCTGGCTTGCAGACTTGTGGTTCAGGGCTTGACGGGTTTAGGATTTAGGGCTTAGGGTTTAGGGTTCAGCATTTCAAGTTATGGGCTCAGAGAGCGTGGAACGTCCACACGAACTTTCCGGGTGCCTCTACTGCTGTGTAGCCCCTGACCGCCTTAGCCCTGCCTGCATCCCGAACTGAAGCCTGATCCCAGCAGCCACCTGCGACCTTCCACCCAAACATGAAGCTGTCTCTCTCTCTCGCTCTCTCTCTGGTGTCTGGTCTGCGGGGCTGCTCTAGCATTACAAGGCTCTTCGTCTTAAGAGAGAGAGAGAGAGAGAGAGAGAGACAGAGAGACGGGGAGAGCAGGCATGTGCCTCGGAGCCTGGACACTTGGCTTGGCAATTTGGATTCCAATGCTTCTCGATGGCGTTGCCAGCTATGACAGCTCTTCGGACTGCACTCTCTCGGCTGGTTGTCGGAAATGGGCTTATGGGGTTTTGGGCACATGGCTTTCAGCTCTAGGACTGATAGGGCTTCAGACTTACATGCTTGCGCGTGTTTGTTGATCATTGGTGTGCAGGGCCCGCAAGTGGGATTTCGGGTTTCGGGCGTCTCGGCTGCCAAGGCGCTTCGAGCCACGAACGCCGGAAATATATAATATATATATATATATATATATATTATATGTACATATATATATACACATTATATATACATATATATGTGTATATATATAACACATCTATATACATGTATATATATATGCAGATATATATATATATATATCTGCAGAGACAGAGCATAGATAGCCACGCAAAGCCTCAGTCACTCACACACACACACACACGCAGAGTCACGCACAGACACACACACACACACGCGCACACACACACACACATGCACGCACGCTCGTGCACGTGCACACACACACACATGCACGCACGCTCGTGCACGTGCACACACACACACACATGCACGCACGCTCGTGCACGTGCACACGCACGCACACACACACAAACACACACACACACACAAACTCTTTCTCTCTCTTTCTCTTGCTCGCTAGCTCACTCGCTCTTGCCACTACACGGCAAGAGCAGCAATCACCGCAGCTGTGCCTAGCCGAGGCTTTGATAATCCTGACGAGATGTATTCCCAGAGCTTCGGCAAGCATGGCCTACCCAGGCCCTGAAGACCCTACTTTTTTTTGAAGAACTTATATATAAGGAAGTCATAAGAAGGGAGCCCTAAAAAAGGGTAGGTTCTTTAGGGTGCAGGTGGGGAGAGAGCGACTGAGGGTACTTTGCTCTCAGCCCCCTCAAGTCGAGCAGGAAGGCGTTCTCACTTTATTGCGAAGCTTGCAAAGCTAAGCCCTCAACCCTACCTACACCCCCAAAAGTAGGGTTTAGGGTCTATTATAGGGTGTACCTAAATCCCCAAGAGTAGGTAACATAGTGGCCCGAAACCTCTTAAAGGCTTCTATTCTACATACTTTTGGATCCAGGTAATCCTCACCCCCAATCCGGACCCAAGACCCACAGGGTGAACATCTTGAACCTTGCAAGATGTGAAGGCGAAGCCTAGACCTTGAACCTGGGTTTCTTCATCGTACTACGATGGGGGTCGGAATGGTTAGTGAGGGTATCCCTTATATGATATGGATATGGCCCGAACATAAATATAGACATAGACACATAGAGTATAGTGCAAAGGCCTATTCTACTGATTAAGGTGCCTACATGGCATGAAGCGGGGGGGGCGGGTTTAGATGGTCGGGGTTGGGTTGCCAGGTGCAAGAGCGTCGGTGGGGGGATTCTGACGCTAGCGATGCAAGGCAACCGGCAGAGTGATGGAGTGGAGACAAGGATTAAGGTTTAGGGTGCAGGGTTTGGAGTTTTGGGACAATTTGGGTTCGTTGGTGTGTCTTCAGGTGGGCTGGGAGTCAAGTCGCCCCGCCTTTGAGGAAGACCTTCGCGTGGTCCTCTAATCATCTCTTCCAGATTTTCGGGGCCTGCACCCTGTCGGCTTCTTTGCTGCAGCCGCCCTTTTTTGAACAGGAGTATGGGGATCGCCAACATAACTTACGACCCTGATAACGGGAAGGGGAGCCTGGTCGTTCAGGGTTTTGAGGTGTCGGGCTGGGGATTTTGGAGTTTACGGTTTATAGGGTTTAGGCTGTTTCGGGTTTAGGGTTCAGGGTCTTCAAGAATGAAGCGCATAGTGGCGGCGCTTGGAGAAGAACGACGAGGACTACCATTGAAAGCCCAACAGAGTGTGAATGAAGCAAGGCAGGCTACGCGTCCTTGCAACAGTGCGACTACGATACAGACCATTACTGCGAAGATCGTTAGTAAGATCAGCAAAAGACTTGTGGTCCTACGTGCTGAGTCGGAGAATTCTTGCAGCTTGCAGGAGTACGGTAAACTTTCCCGCAGATGACTTTGTCGAAGTTACCGAGGGACAGCGGCGAATGCAGGGATAAGGCCGGTGTCTTTCCTGAGCCATCACCATCATCGTCATCATCATCATCGTCATCATTCTAGTCATCATAAGGGTGATCGCCATTATCTCAAGAATCCCAGTAGCACAAGGTCTCCACAGAATCTTCTCCAAGTTCACTGGTGTAAAATTCGCGAGCTTGCGATGTTGTTTAAACTAGCTTTCATGTTTCCGGGCGCCTCAAACACGTGCGGGACCTCAGGACTGCTTCAAGGCCAAAGTTTATACAATTTGGGTGGATGGACCCTTAGGGTAGATTCTATAGGCTCTAGTCCCGAAAGCCTTAAATCCTTCTTAATCTAATCCCGAAACCCTTAAAGCCTTCTTAGTCTGTTCCCGAAACCCTTAAAGCCTTCTTAACCTAATCCCGAAACCCATAAAGCTTTCTTAATCTAATCCCGAAACCCTTAAAGCCTTCTTAACCTAATCCCGAAACCCATAAAGCTTTCTTAATCTAATCCCGAAACCCTTAAAGCAATCTTAATCTAATCCCGAAACCCATAAAGCTTTCTTAATCTAATCCCGAAATCCTTAAAGCAATCTTAATCTAATCCCGAAACCGTTAAAGCCTTCTAAATTCCAAGCCTGAAGCAACGTCCTAGCAAGCCGACAACCGGCAGAAGTAGGTCGGCACCTTCCTCTTTGCCACGCTGGATGATGTGCTGTGGCATCCCGGTGGTTGATATAGGGGCCTGAAGAATTACCAACACTATTTTGGGGTTCCTCGTTATAAGTATAGTATAAACAGTATAAAGGAGCCTAGAACCCTAACCCTATATAGTATAAAGGAGCCTAGAACCCTAACCCTATTCTTATTTTTGAGGCCCCTACGCTGTTTAGACACGCATGTGTTGTTTCATCTCCAGTTCTTGGGGATCTTGCTTATATACAGACATCTGTAGAGGAAGATGCTGTTCAGATCGGTTGGGGGCTGATCTCCTCGAAGCCGTTGGTCCTCAAGGAAGTACCACAGCCCCGAACACTCTCTCTGCTGCCAGCGATAAGGAGAAGTGACTGACTGACTAAGGGTTAGGGAAAGATGGAAAACGCCCAATGCCCAAGCCCTGGGCCGGAAGGTGTCGGGCCTAATTATTTGCCTTTCCCTGCCTGGACCCCCCAAAAGTATGTAGAATAATAGCCTTTAAGAAGTTTTGGGCCATTATTTTACCTATTTTTTGCGGGGTTTAGGTACACCCTAAGCCCCGAAGCCCTTTCAGGATAACCCCGAAGCCCTTTTCAGGAGTTCAACTCTCAACCCCAAAACCCAAAACCCCAAAACCCTAAACCCCCGAAGCCCCTTTCAGGAGTTCAACCCTAAACCCTAGACCCCTAAACCCCTAAAACCCTAAACCCTAAACCCCTAAACCCTAAACCCTAAACCTTAGACCCCGAAGCCCCTTTCAGGAGTTCAGGGCGTAGGGATTCGGCGCTGGAGGATGTCGGAGTTCATGGTTTTCTGGGCTTTGGAGCTTCCAGTTACGGTTTAGGGCTTAGGGTTTAGAGTTTAGGGTTTAGGGTTTAGGGTTTAGGGTTTAGAGTTTAGGGTTGGTCGTGAGTTATCGGATCC
>CAJNJA010010630.1:0-11690 GCA_905231915.1 Symbiodinium necroappetens
GGTTTAGTGGTTTAGGTGTTTTAAGGGGTTTAGCGTTTTAGGGGGGTTTAGGGTTTTAGGGGGGTTTAGGGGGTTTAGGGGGTGTTTGGGGTTTTAGGGGGGTTTAGGGGGTGTTTAGGGTTTTACGGGGGTTTAGGGGGTTTAGGGGGTTTAGGGGGTGTTTAGGGTTTAGGGTTTTAGGGCTTAGGGATTTAGGGTTTAGGGTTTAGGGCTTAGACCCCAGAGAACCTACCTTTTGAGGATGTATAAGGAAATCAGAATAAGGATCCCTAAAAAGAGTGGTTCTTGAGGGTCCAGGTAGGGCTTAAGGGCTTGAGGGTTTTAGGCTTCAGGTTTTTGAGGGCTATATAGGGTTAAAAAAGGGGTTTAGGGTTTTAGGCTTTAGGGCTTAAAGGGCCTTGTCATTGTCGGGTTAGAAAAGGGGTTGGTTTTAGGCTTTAGGGCTTAAAGGCTTGTATAAGGCTGTAGGGCTTCAGGGTTTTTTGAGGGCTGCAGGGTTTTAGGGTTTTTGGAGTTTAGAAACTTTAAGGTTTAGAGCGTTTAGGGTCAGTACAAAATTAGGGGTTGTTGGGTGTTTATAGGATGTATAGGGCTTTAGTGTAAGCACAAGGGGCTGGACTTTTGGATGTAGCGTTGCTTCGGGTTCATGGTGGGCTGTTGCGCAGTGCACTCGGGGTGTAGGACACTGTGCTTGTAGCGCTTCTACAGGATGTGTTGTCAGGTCATTCTTTGCTTCTGATGTGCTTTGGTTGCGCTAGGTATCTCCAAATGCTAGTACTTCCGCGTTCTACCGTATACAGAAGGTATCATGGCCGGAAAACCGAAGCCTCCACCCCGCAAGCTCTAATTCGGGCCCTTGCGCATCTCACCTCGGAGTTTCAACGCCGATGCAAGCTCTACACTGTATGATCCTTGTTGCAAAAGCCTCCCCCAAAAAAGTGTAATTTTTAAAGCGCGAAGCCAGCCCCTGAATCAGGATACGGATACAGACCCTCAAGATACCTGTGCTACTCCCTTGTGGTGACCGTTAATTGCTGCAAGGGCGAAGTTACCTAACACATACTCTCAAGAACCCTTAAACCCTAAACCCTAAACCCCTAAACCCTAAACCGCGACCACTAACTCCTTAACCCGGCTGGTTGAGGGACCCTAAACGCTTTTGAGATTAGATTTCAGAAGCCCGAAGCCCTAAATCCTCTGAGGTTCGACTACAGGGTTCAGTTTATAGGGTTGAGGTTATAGGGACTTGGGATTAGGGGTGAGGATTCTTGCGTGTTCTGGAGGAGGTACAACATCCAGACAGTGCGCATGTTGGGGGGGGGTCAAGCATATGTCTAACTCTTCCCTGAGGGTTTTAGGGTTTAGGGCTTCTGGCTGCTCCCTTACGAAGCATTTTCAGTCTTCATTATAGTATAAGCCCAAAACGGGTCGTTGCTTGGGTCTGTGTGGTTTGTGGTGATACAACGGTAGATACGATCTGGCAGAAGGTTTGATTTTCAAAGCCCCGAACGACAAGTTCCGAAACCATAAGCCCAAGACACCCCAAAGCCCGAGAAGCCTTAACACCTACCCAGTACACAAGGTTTAGGGTTTAGGGGTTTGGGTTTCTGAGCTGCCTGTCGTGCAGGTCCCGCATCAACGAGCTTCACGACGAGATACTGCAAGCTGAGTTCAACACTGAGGTGGCGAAGCGCCACTTGGCACTTTGTGGTCAAGGTCCTTTAGAGGCGTAGACCCTAAACTGCCCTAAACCCTAAACTGCCCTAAACCCTAAACCCTAAACCCTAAACCCTAAACCCTAAACCCTAAACCCTAAACCCTACCCTAAACCCTAGAGTAGGGAACCAAGGTACCAGAAACAATGCATTTTGGGGTCTAGGTGGATCCTTTTGGGCCCTAGTGCCACATGGTTGCTCTTGTCTTTATTTCAGGCCAGCCTCAACGACTAAGGGTTTAGGATGCAGAGTTTAGGGCCTTAGGCTTTAGGGTTGCGCTGCCATGAATACCAGTGTGCAAGATGTTCTCAAAACGCATCAAGATTATAGGGGTTGGCAGAAAGAGCGTCAGATAAGGGGGACCCAGCAGGTCCCGCCTATTTCCTGCGCTTGTTTCCTCTGTCGAGGCTTCTGCAGTACAGCTTGATCTTTCCGCGAGGGTGGAACCAGAGGATAGTCCCTAAACCCTAAACCCTATAGTAGGGTCGCAGGCCCAGAATAGAAACGTAGAGCCCTCGGTAGTATGCCAGCCATGCCCTCTGCATCTTGAGGAAGCCCTCAACCCCTGAAGATAGGAAAGTTTCTCTCGGATGCAGCCGTTATGGCTTCCCAGCTGGCCGACCACACCTGCAGAGGGCTGCTGAGCTCATGGTATGCCCTTCTCTAGCCTCTTTGACTGTAGCCCCTGTAGACCCTCATCCTATAAACCCTATATTAACCCTAAGACCCTAAACACCTAGACCCTCCAAAACCTACCTTATCCCCACAAATAACCTACTTCTTTAAGGACTTATATAAAGAATTCATAATCAGGAACCCTAAAAGGGTAGGTTCTTTAGGGTCCAGGTAAACCCTAAACCCCAAGCATGCTCCGGGTGTGCTTGACCAGCGGCAGCACAGTGGCAAAGCTGAGTGCGCAGGACAGAAGTTTCCTGCTTCTAGCGGGGCTGTATAGGGCTGAAGAGAGGTCGGGTACTGGAGCTTGAGAGGGTTTTGTGCAGGGCTTGTAGGGCTTTGGGGTGGTCGCCGCCTATCATGGGTTCATAGGTGCTCTACTTTTGTCTTGTGAGAGTTTGCCCGAGATTTATGCAGCAAGGTCCTGCGGGGCACCAGGGAAAGACCCCTTAAAACTCTCCGCCCTAGAGAAGTTGAAGGACGTCGCGGGCTTCGCGGCCTCGCATGACGGCTCCTTGGGTCACAGCTTTCAGGGTTTAGGGCGGCAGTGCTTCGGCAACCCTCAACCAGGATGCGCAGCATAGCTGTTGATATGTGCTATATATATATATGTATATATAGCGGTTTCGGGTCTGCTAGGTGTGTTTCTGGATAACTAGGGGATCTGCTGATGAGCAGATTCCGGCCATCTCTTTCCCTACCCTAAACCATGAGCCGTGTGAATTGTACTCGCAGACTCCTGGAGAAGCAGGAATGAGCAAGGCCGGAATTCGTCCAAAGGCTTCTTGAAGAGAGTATCGAACGACTATGACCCGTATAGCCCCTGTAGCCTCAACCCTTACCTTCAAAGGACCCATATTTTAAAGCTTTTGGGCCCAAAGACCCTATTACATGAGGCTATTGGGCTATTTTGATGCTAAGGGCAAGAGAGCCCATATACTGTTGAGAAGTCAACATTCGGAGTCTAACTATAGGCTCCATAGAAGTTCCTTTTTGTGGTTTGTATTTAGGATCCTATAGGGTAATCCCAAAAAGGAGCTACTATGGAGCCTATGGGTAGAGCCCTAAACCCTAAAACCCCTATGATCCCTTTTAGAACCGAAACCCGAAACCCTAAACCCTAAACCCTAACCCTATTTTAAGGTGCAGAGAGGCCTGCCGGCCCCGAGGTTGGGTATCGGGGCTGAAGCGGCACCTTGCTCGCGCGGCTGCCTGGCAGCAGTGCCAGTTATGGCTTGGCGCTAGTGGTTCTTGCCTTCTGCCCATAGGCCCCTAAGTAGTTCTTTTTTTTGTGGTTTATATTTAGATTCCTATAAGGTAAGCCCAAAAAGGAACTACTTAGGGGCCTGTGGGTAGAGGCAAGCTGGCGAGGCTGTGCAAACCTGTGGTCCTCATGCATCTTTGCGTCTTTCCTGCTTCGTCGTGTAGACCCTGTATCGACAACGCAGGAATCTCAGTACCGAAGGCCTCCCCAAAGTCACAACTCATCGGGAAAGTTTAGGCTCAGGGTGTATCAGTTGTATAAACCTATCTCGGCATTTTTGGAAGGAGCGCAAGGGTCTGTGAAGTAAGAAGTCTCCATGACTTCTGCTTCAAACCATTAAAGGAAACTACAGGTGGGTAGTTTAGGGTTATATAGGGCTTCTATAAGGCTTCTATAACGTGTCCTAGAAACCAAGGTGCCGGGTTTCGGCATCCAGATGTTTTTTCAAAGTCGCCGAAGCATGAGCACCTTACTCCCTCTTGCGGGCAATGACTGACCATCCTAAACCCTAAGTCCTATGAAGTCGAAGTCGCTTTTGAGGGCTCGGCATGTTGCGTTGGCGTTCAAGCTTTGAGGCTCTGGGTTAGAGCGCTGCGGATTGATTTCTGCAGCGTTCGGGAGTATAGGGTTTAGGGTTTAGGGTTTAAGGTTTAGGGCCTAGGGATTAGGGTGTTTTCAATTTCAGTGGTTTCAAAGCCCTAAACCTTACGAACTATTCATCAGCGTCCTTGTCAGGGGCTCGAAGCATCTCCTGGACTTTTTGAGCACGAGTCGTTGTAAGCACTGAGATCCAAAAAGGCTCCGCCAAGACATTCCAGTATCCTTTAATGTGGAGTATACCGTAATAGACCTTAAGTGCAGCAAAAGACCTCAAGTTGCAGTAAAAGTAGGATACTATCATTATGGCATATAAGTATATATGGTCATATTTGCAGAAACTCCAAAAATCAGTAGAGAAAGGGCGTTGGGACATAATATGGTATATATTTGTATCGTGGGGGTATATAAAGGGGAAATATGATAGCGTGATCGTTATTCAACCCTCGGTGGTACCCTAGACGAAGGAAGGGAGAGATAAGGTTCCTACATCCGCAAGGTCTCGGCTCCGCAGATCAAACCCCGAAACACTCACCCCTTAAGAACCCTACGATCCGGAAGCCTTATATAAACTCTAAGTTGATAGACCCTAGCCCTAGCCCCCCCCTCTTCCTAGGCCCCTGGAGCCCCACACTCCATGCCCATGAACGGAAGGTTTCGCGGCCGCGTTTCATCCTCCGACTTCTGGACGAGGATGCGCTGCTGAGTGATGCAGCTTTGAAGCTGCCGTGCACGTTGCAGCTGGCATCCTGGACTAATTTTGAGAGCATTGTCTTTGGGTCTTTATATGTGTTCATCCTGCTTTCTAGGGATTCATAGGATGTTTATTTTGCGAGGGTAGGGTTTCCGTGGCTATCCGAGGATGTGGTTAAGGGCTTCCGGAGCAGCTCCCTGAGCCGTTCGATCTCTTGCCAAGGCTCCCAGATCTCCAGAAAGCTGCACTAAGGCTATTTTAAGGTTACTATAAGGGTATTACAAGGGCCCCTTATAGTAATTCTGCTGTGATATACCCCAAAACCCCGTTTTTGATTATCAAGGCCCCTGCATAACTCTTGTAGGCGCTTAGGGGCTTCGGTTACTACGGGCGTTGCATCTAGGGGCCACTGCCTTTTCCAAGAGAGCCGCCTCGCTTGATCGCGAAGGGCCCCTGGTTGAGAGGTAAATTTGTTTGGGGTTTAGGCTTTGAGGCCTAGGGTTCAGGGTTTCAGATCCGATTTTTAGGCTTAGGCTCTAAGGTCCAGGGTTTAGGGTTTGAGGTTGAGGCTTTATGGTTTAGGTGTTAAGGCTCAGGGTTTAGGGTATTTTAGGGTTCTGGTGTGTCCAAGGTTCTGCTGCCCTACCGCGCAGCGGATCTTGCTGATGCCCAGGCCTGGATTCCGGTCTTGTACACAGGGCTTAGCGCCTGAGGTCATAGTTAGGGCCTTTGCAAACCCCAATTTAACCATACCGTACCCTTGTAGTAACCTTAAAGTACCCTTGCAACGACCTTACCTGTAGAGCTCCCTCACAGTATCATTAAAATACCCTTATAGCAATCTTACAGTACCCTTATAGCAACATTCGCTTCCCATATAGTGGCCGCAGTAGCATTCGCTTCCCATATAGTGGCCGCAGTAGCTTTAAAATACCCCTATAGTAACCCTTAGTCTTATTATTGTAGTAACTTTATAACAACCATAACCTACCCTTGTAGTAGCCTCAAACCCCCAATAGTAACCCTGTAGTACCCTCATTTTAGTACCCTTATAGTACCTGTAAAGTACCCTTATACCAACTTTACGCTACCACTTATAGTAACTTGCAAGAATCCCCCTATAGTTACCATATGCTGCCTGCATTTTGGTACCCTTATAGCACCTAAACCCTAAACCCTAAACCGTTAGTACCTTCATTTTGGTACCTTTATACCTATAGTCTCCATTGTAGTTCCTTTTTGGGGTTACCAATTAGGATCCTTAATCTAAACTTGGTTAAACCCCCAAAAAAGGGACTACAATGGAGACTATAGGTAGTACACTTATAAAGTACCTAAACCCTAAACCCTAAACCGTTAGTACCTTCATTTTGGTACCCTCATAGTCTATAGTACCTAAACCCTAAATCCTAAACCCTAAATCCTTTATACTACACTACTTAAAAGCAACTTTTCGGGTTTTTCTCCCGGCAGAGGCTCTGATCGCTGCTGCGGGCCGGGACGACCCGGATGCCGTCTCGGCGCTGCTGCATTGGCCGGTCTTCGGCCTGAGCAAAGCCGATGTAAACTTATAAACTAAACCCCTTTTAGTTAAGGAACCCGGGTTTAGGGTTTAGGGGTTTAGGGTTTAGGGTTTTGGGGGGGTAGGGTTTGGGGGTTACCCTTAGGCCCCTAAGTAGTTCCTTCTTATGGGTTTATAATAGTTGTAATCCTATAAGGTACTCCCAAAAGGAACTTAGGGGCCTATGGGTAGACCCTGATAATATTCGCATAATTCTAGTACAGCTATGAGGTACTATCACTGGAGACCCCAAGAGTGTAGTGTAGTACTGTTATTAGTTGCCGGAATAGGGGTTCTTCAGGATCTATCTGACCCTAAAGTGGGTTGGGTTTAGGGTTTATTAGGGTTGTAGGGCATAGGGACCTACCTAGGTCCCCTTTTGGGGTTACGTTAGTTTCTTACTGTAGGATCCTAGGTTATCCAAACTAGGGGTACTACATACATTCCAGGGAGGTGGAAGCTTGGTTCAAGATGAGAGTAAGCCCTAAACCCTAAACCCTGAACCCTAAACCCTATAAACCCTAAACACTAAACCCCCCTACTACGAGGACCCAGGGACCTCACGGCATGAGAAGTGGGCTAGTCGTCTAGTCTTCCGCGACTGAAACACGTATGGGTGCTTTGTAGTATTGGCTACTGCGACGATGGACGATGCTCAAAGAGGATTTCCGAAAACTACGGAAGCCTAGTGAGCAGTGAGTCGAGTAGGTTCCTTGCTATCAACAGACCTGCCAAACAAGGCTCCCTGGTCCATAGATGTCGCTGTATGTACAGATCTAAGAACAATGCATGTGCACATAAAACTATGCAATGGTATGTATGTATGTATATATATATACATATCGATATACATACATGCGTGTACATACATTCGTACAGGTTTTCTAGGATATGCGAAAGTCCTAGTCTTTCGTAAACCCTCAAAATCTAAGGCCTGAACCTTCAACCTAACTCCTGAGTTCCTGAATGGTTCCTAGATACCCAAAGGCCCCTAAGTAGTTCCTTTTTGGGATTACCTTATAGGATTCCAAATATAGGAACTACTTAGGGGCCTTGTGGGTAAACTCTGAGCCCTCGGCCCAGCAACATCCTAAACCCCTTCTACTTGGAGGTTCATGGGTAGTTATAAGTAGGGTTTAGGGTTTAGGGTTTATAATGTTTATAGGGTTTAGGGTTTAGGTTCATGGGTAGTTATAAGTAGGGTTATAAGTCCCCTAATATGGATAGTTACCCTACTTATAACCCCTCTTATAACTACCTATGAACCTCCAAGTAGGTCCGGTAGCTTGCGAACCCGCATCCTGCGTCCATCATGCATATCTTAAGCTAGAAGAGACACATGGGGGGTTTCAGGGCTTGGGTTGAAGGGTTAGGGTTTAGGGCTTTGGGGCTTGAGGGTTTTTGTGGCTCAGGGCGTTGTGTTGGGATGTCTAATATGCCCCTTATGAAGCCAATCTACTTGTAGAGTTCGTTCACAGCCGAGTAAAACCCGTCCAAATTGCAACCGCGAATACTCTTAAATCCGAACCTCCAAGTCACCAAGCCCCAAGCATTAAATTCCATGTCGTCCACGTCCCAAAGCCTATATTTTGGACCCTTATAGGGTCCTTCTGGAATCTTCGTAGAAGCCCACAACACCCTTGGGAAGGGGATCTCTCCCTTATAAAACCCTAAACCCTAAACCCTACACCCTACACCCTAAAACCCTAAACCCTCAACCCTAAACCCTAAACCCCCTAAAACCCTAAACCCTATACCCTAAACCCTTTTAGGGTTTAGGGTCTCTCCGAAGGTCGACCCAAACCTCCGCGACGACCAGGGCGACTTCCCGCTTCTCCGGGCTGCCTACCACGGCACTTGGCCCTGAGACCGCGCAGGGTTTAGGGGCCGAGTGGTTTAGGGGGTTTAGGGGTTTAGGATTTATGGGTTTAGGGGTTTAGGGTTTAGGAGCTTTGGGGTTTAGGGGTTAGGGGTTTCGGGTTTAGGGGTTTAGGGATTTAGGGTTAGGTAATGTAAGGGCCTTTCAGGGTATACTAGACTATACAATTGTAATAAAGAGCGCCCCAGCATCGTATTGGTAAACATCTAGGCCCCTATTATATTCTAGGTTTTTTTTTTTGTTGCGGGCCTGGGTTCAAGATTTGGGTCTTGCAGTTGGGGCTTCAGGGCTTTGGGGTTCAGGGTGTGAGACTGTAGCTTTGCGGCATTGAGGGTATCGACTTCTTCCTGCGGCGAAGAGGGCTTCAAGATTCCCTGCCAAAGCAGCACCTTAATCCCTAAACCCTACACCCCAAACCCTAAATCCCAAACCCTACATCCGAAATCCTAAATCCCAAACCCTAAACCCCAAACCCTAGACCCCAAACCCTAAACCCTAAATAAACCCTATAAACACTAACCCCCCAAACCCGCAACTCGAAGCCTTGCCCCTGCAACTGGCCTGCCTTCTGGTCCAGGGCAAAACCTAACTTCCTGCTCTCTTCGGATGAATCGAAGCTCGTGGTTTGGGGTTTAGGGTTATATAGGGGTTTAGGGTTTGGGGTTTAGGGTTTGGGGTTTGGGGTTCAGGGTTTGGGGTTTTGGGCTTAGCGTTCAGGGTTTGGGGTTTAGGGTTTCGGAGAAATGACCTTTGACCACCCCGCATTAACAAACCACAAGCGCCATATAAAGCCCTTATGAAGCCTTGAGAAAGAATCCCTTAGTTACTTACTATGAAAAGCCTGTAAAAGCCATTGATGAACCCTACAAAAAGCCATTAACACATGACATCAACCCATCCTATAGAAAATGAGAAACCATCTGAAATCGTTTGGTTGAAACCCTAAACCCTAAACCCTTTCACTCTGAGGAGGAAAAGGGGGCGACAAAGAAACAAGCCTTTCACTCCCATAGTAACTCATATGGTTTCCTTTTTTGTCGTAAGTTAAGCTAAATCCCTTAACAAGAGCCCAGCTAAACCCTAAACCCGGATAAACCCTAAACACCTGAACCCCTAACCCTAACCCCTAAACACCTGAACCCTAAACCCTATAAGCCCTAAACACCTGAACCCTAAACCCTAAACCCTACAAGATTCAGCCCCCAGTCTTCCCCGAGCCCACGAGGCAGCGCAGACTGCGTCGCTCTCCTCCTGGAAGCAGGTGCGCAGGTATTTTTAGGCTCCTCTTCTAGAGGGGTTTGCCTCAAGGGATCGTTTAGGATTTAGGGTTTAGGATTTAAAGGGTTTAGGTTTTAGGGTTTAGGGTTTAGGGTTCAGGCTTTAGGGTTCAGGCTTTAGGGTTTAGGATTTAGGATATAGGGTTTCGGGTTTAGGGGTCTTTTAGGTTAGAGCTTATAGGCTTCTAGATGGGCGCTGTTGTTTTTCGTCTCGGCCTTTGGACCTCTGAGGTTGTTGGTTTACGGAGTGTTTAGGTTTTAGGTTTTTGGGTGTACCTTAACTTACCAAAACCTACTTTGTTGTAGGTTCCCTATATCTTCCGGTTTATAATGAGAACCTACAAAAAGGTGGGGCTTTGGTTGGCTAAGGTACAGGAGCCAGGATGCGGGCAGAAACAGGGGTTCCGTGTGGGTTTGGTGTTAAAGGGTCCGTGGTCCGTTTTGGGATGAGAGGGTACTGGTTAATAAACCCTAAACCCTACACCCTAAACCCTACACACTACACACCCTAAACCCCAAACCCTACGCCCTAAACCCTATAGACCCTAAACCCTAAACCGTTAATACTTAATAAGTCCGAAGGCCCAAACCCTAGCCGAAGCCTGGCATGGCACTGCTTATTCATGTAACGTGTCGAGCTTCTGGATTTTGCACCGGTGCACCGTTTGGGGTTTAGGGGTTTAGGGGTTTAGGGTTTAGGGGGCGCGGCATCGTGCCTTGATGTGAGGGAAGTGAGAGAAGGAGGAACTGCAACTTCAAATCCAGAGCCGTCAAGTTGCGTGGGACACTTGCTGCACACGGCGCAAGCGTTCGCGTCGAGGATGCGGGTGCCTTGTGGACCGATAATCGAGCTGGCTGTTGGGACTTTGCAAGATTTCGGGTCGTTAACTCAATTTAGCAAGTCAAATTACAAGTCCAACACGTGAGCGCGTCAAGTATCAGGAGGGGTTCAGAAGCCAGCCAACACGACAAGACATATGAAATTGCGATTGTAAGGCTTAGCAGCCGACAAGAACGACCGAAGCACGCACATTCGAAGGGTTCAGTCATCATAGTTAAGACATTCCTAGGCCCCGAAACCCTTATGACTCGGGGTCACCCTATCCATCAGTGGGATGCAGGGAACCTAGCGACGAAGAGAAGCCTTCAATTTGAAGTCGTCTCGAAACCTATATGCCCGTGGTTTCTGTTTAGGATAACCTACCGGCCTTCACAATGCCACAATGATGACAAAGAGCCTTAAGGAATACTAGTTGTTAGCGATTATAGTGCTGCTTTGCTGAGGTCCCGTCTGATTTTTTCTGGGGAATTTTGGCGCCTTGAGCTTCAGCATTTCCCATAAACTTACAACAGCCTTCCATCATAAATGCCATACAAAAGCCTTACATCCTATAGGCCCTGAATCCCAAACCCTATAGTTAAGCCCTAAGCTGAACCCGACTCATTTTTCCACATCCTAAGCCCTGCATCCCAAACCCTGTAAGCCCTAAGCTGAACCCGACTTATATATCCCCTTCTGAAGCCCTGAATCCCATAGTGACCCTCTTTGTAAAGCACGTTACAAGAGCCTTTCTAGAACTCTGACCAGTCTGTGCCTGATGGGTAGCTTTCCACATTCGGGTCCCTTTTTTAGGGGTCCTTTTTATAAGTTTGCCGTACTATATTGGGGACCCGAAAAGGGGCCCAAACATTTCGAGAACTACCCTTCCATAAACCCTAAATATCTAACATATGCCGCTAAACCTTATACACCCTAAACCCCAAAAGGGATCCTACCCCAAATATCTAACATATGCCCTAAACCTTATACACCCTAAGCCCCAAAAAGGGATCCTCATTTAGAGGGACTCTGAGCCTCTGCCTTATGAGAGACGCTGAGGTGCCATGGTTGACCTTGGAAACCCATCGGGCTCCACCCCACTGCTGTTGGCCGCAGCTAAAGGGCACCTGAAGGGCACCTGGAAGCCGTACAGGCGGGCTGCGGTTCTTCTTGCATTTGGGGTGTTTGGGGGGGGGAGGGGGGGGGGG
>CAJNJA010010631.1:273-40324 GCA_905231915.1 Symbiodinium necroappetens
TGCTTTCAAACCAGCTTACCCGACTTCGAAGAAGGGTAAAGCATCCACTTGCAATGCAATGCTCGTGCGGTGGGATTGGAAAGGATTCACATGGTCCGTGCTTCAAAGCAAGCTTGGTGTTTTCGGTGAGGATGCAGCCTTCCCCGCGTTTTACAGACCCCGTTGAGGCAGGTCGGTTCGTTTTATTTGCCAAATCCGTGTTGCGTCGCAAATGAGGGCAGGTTGCCCCTCCTTAGCCCAACTTCTCCTTTAAAATAAAATCATGTGAATCCTTACCAAATCCATCAAGAGCGTTGCGTTGCAACTGGGTGTTGGGGGGGGGGGGGGGGGGGGAGTTGCGCCCAAGTAACCCGCTGTTTTCAGCCGGGCAAGATTAGGACTGCTTTAAATCACAGGCGTTCGAGTCCTTTGCAAGCCATTGTGCGGGCATTCTGTTGCAGACGGTGGGTTGCTGCAGCCGGGCAAGCTGGTTTTTAAGCACGACCTATGTGAATCCTTTCAACACCCATCCGGAATTAGCGGTTTTTCCGGTAGGCTGGAGGAACCAGGAAGGAGAGGTGTTGCAAAAACGCAGGAAGCTCTTGGTAATGTGTCGAGGGAATGGAAGCTTTGCTTGGATGATCCAAGATCGGGTACTTGAGAAGGCAATTAGAACTAGACACACATTCGCAGGGACAGCTCCGGCAAGAAGGCTCCCCCCATTTGTGCTAATTCATGTAAAGGTTCTCTACAAGGGGGTTTCCCTTTGCCGTAAGGGCTTCGGGATTTGCAACGGCTGCCCCGTAAGGGTTGCTTTGCACGGTAGGACAACGACCAACAACAACTGCAAATAGCAAAGACGAATACGGCAAAACAACCTCCATCCGTTTTCATTCGTCGTGCAGCCAAAGGAATTGCTGCAATCGGGCCGCTCAAAATGCTAGCACAGGCAAACTGGATTCCAGAAAAGCTTCTGCTGTGACTTCAAAGGCAGCCTGAGAAGCAAGGCGCAATGGAAACTCGGGATTGGCATGAACCGAAAGGCTTTGCATCGAAGGGTAGCTTTCGAAATCCACCTCAGAAAGTTTTGAGGATGTTTCAGTTCATCGAATCGTTTCGGAGACTCCTTTGGCCTTCTCCTGGTCTAGCCGGGACTCGATGGGACATCGTGCAACCTCCGATCCGACTCTGGAACGTTCTGGTTGCTGCTGTCAGCAGCGCACTAGACGCATAAGAGTTGATTGCAGGTCTGTTCCCAACAAGTGTCAGGCTGCATCGACAAGATGTGTGCCTGCGGTCTCCTGCTGCTCGATTTGCAAAACAGGTCGTTGCGGCAGATTCCAACGACATGAGCCTAGATTAAGTGGCAGAGTTCTAGTCTGATTTGGTGCTGCATCTTCCAATTTAGAACGCAGTCTCCAAGGCCAGATGCGATTTGCTGCAGCTCGGTTCTCGGTGTCTGCCAGGGCCGGCTGGGATCCTGGATGGTTGGGTTGCAGGTCCTTGGTCAGATGCTTGCGCCTGGGCAGAAAGTTGTTTGCTGTGAGGGCTTTGTGCTATGCAACGGGCGCACACGCTTCGATTCAACGAAGAGGTCCGGCACCTTCGTCCCAACAGGATCTCCTGCGGCTCAGTAGTCGCTGCGTTGGAGACAGAGAGCTGGGAGCCCCTCGGTCTCGAAGGTATCGAGTCTTCGACGAGTCTTGGAGTCTTGGCTTCGCTGTTTTCTTTCTAGTACCCTCCTGAATTGTTTCTGAGGTTGGCGACTGCGTCGCTTGGAGAGATGGCGGCCATGAACATTGAAAAAGATAAGGCTAGCGGCCAGGTTCCAGTCGAAAGCCTTTTGCTTCAGGATGAGAGTTTCCCTGAATACAACACTTTCACTGCGAAAAAATCAGTGTCATGAGTGATGTTGCGAAGCAAGGCATGGATGCCGCTCTCCGTGCATGCAGATCGCGTGGGTGGGAGTATGTTGCACAGGTTTTGGTGCACCTGAAGCCATTCACGCTCCTTGCAGATGCAGTAACTTGGGGCACTGTGCTCAACAGCTGCGAGCGGCCAGAAGACTGGATTGTAGCGCTGCAACTTACAAGGAGCATCAGGATTTACAACCTGCAGCCAGATATCCAGAGCCAGACTGCATGCCTGAGTGCCAGCCAGAAAGGATTCGAGTGGAAATGGGCCCTTACGCTCTTGCAAAACTCGCATGTCGTGGCTGTACAAGGCGATCTTGTGATGCACAACGCAGCAGCCAGTGCCTGTGAGAAGCGAGCAGAATGGGAGCTGGCATCTCATTGTGTCTATTCTGCAAGCGAGATCGGCCTTCGCATGGATGCGTTTAGCCTCAGTGCATCCATCAGCGCCGGGGAAAAGGCCTATCACTGGGAGTGGTCACTGCTGCAGATGCAGCTGGCGAACGACATTGGCTGCAATGGCGCCATCAGTGCCTGTGAGAAATCGGCGAAATGGGAGCTGGCGCAGGCCTTGCTGGGCTCCACTCTTCAGAAGAGCATGCAAGCCAGCTGCATCGGCTGCAACGCAGCGATCAGTGCCTATGCAAAGGCAAGCGAGTGGTCTGGTGCACTTTGTCTATTGAGAACGATCATCGACATGCGTCTTCTCGAAGATGCAATTCCTTTCAATGCAATGATGGCATCTCTGGAATCCGGAGGAAAGTGGGAGCTTTGTTTGCAGCTCCTCAGCGACATTGCAAAGCTGCGCGTGCAGCCAGATGAGTACAGCTACAACGCGGCGATCAATGCGTGCAAGCAGAATGTGCGCATCGTCTCAACTCGGACGAAAGCTGTCAGGATGCACATATGACATATGCACGATCGACATGGTTGTGCTTATGGTCAGCCTTGCAACATGTAGCTTGCAATCCTCATGCCTGAACTCTTTCAGCATCTTCGAGCCCTGCTTGGCTGAAGCAGCTTGATCGGAGACATCTTGGCGTGTAGCCTAAAAGCCACCGGCATTGCCTGAACCCAAAACCTGCATGATGCTTTCGCTCTAGTGCACTTCTGCATCATGCGCTGCAAATGGGACTCGTCACTGTTGGACAAGCTGTTGCATCAGTCCGGCAGATGCATAAGTAGTGACATTTCTGTACAGTGCCAGTGGCATTACAGTCCAGTTGTGCTATGGGGTTGGACTTCCATCGTCATGGAGGCGGTTTCTTTGCCCTCTTTGCCTCGACTGCAGACCCTAGGGTCAACGCGCGAACCCCACGAATTGCACTAAGGGTGTCACGCTGGAGTTCCGCAAAGCATGGCACGACTTCACGAAGATGGACGGGTTCCCATGAACTGTCATATCTGTTTGTTTGACCTCGTGGGGCATGGTAGGCACTTAAGCCACGTCTGTTGCAGTGCGCAGTGGTTGTAAACGTGTGCAGAAAATCGACTGGCAAAGTCTTGGTCGCCGATCTCTTCCGTTTGTGGCGGCCAGCGCTGTGAGCACAGGCCGCAGAGCCCTTAACAAGCAGAGCAAAACACGAATCTGGTGGCCCGGGAGGCGCACTCATCTTGTGGAAGCAGCAAGCATGAACCTTAGCCTGAGGGCATCGGCCTGCGCCCGCGCAGCTCCCAAGTCGTCGACCAAGGTGTCCCCAAAAGGTGACCTCCTCGCGGCATCTTGTACTTTCAGGCTGCCCCTCGACCGGATTCTCTAGACGTTCTTCCGCGATTTTCACTCTGTGGTACAGGTGCGCAGCTGATACCAAGCTGCCAGGAGCACACCCTCCATCTTGCTGCGGGATCGGTATGGGGGATGCCTGAGAGCACAGGATCTGTGGCAGAGCGACTCCGCAGTGTCGGCAGCCCAGCAGGGCCCAGCACGCAGAGAATCTTTTGCGAAGCATGCCGGAGGCCGGCGCGGAGGCAGCAGAGGTGGAGGCTTTGCGGCTTGCCGCACGTCGGCTTCGTGGGCCCATTGAGCTGATGGCTCAGGGGTCCCTGCGGAGAGACATGCCGTAGGTACCGTAGTTTGGAGAAGCATGGCATGGCGGCAGACCAGCGTCCTTCCCGCAGCTGCAGGCGAGATCTCATGCGCTGCCAGCTAGAAGAAAGGAAGCTTCAACAGATCCAGGACTTGAGCCTCGTTCAACGAGCTACAACGATACGCTTGCATATCCGTTGTCTCACTCAGGATGTTCGAGCGCTCTACGCGCGATTCGTTGAGGAGCGAGGGTACCAGCGCACAGCACATAGCTAGGGATGGTGTAGAATGCAAAGCGCAAGTACTGCAACTGGGGCGTTCAAGCTTGCAAGAGAAATATTAGGATTCTCTTCTTCTTGCAACCTGGCGCTACGGGTTCAGGAGTGGAGGCAAGCTGGCTTCTTCCGAGAACCGTTGGAAGCAAAGAGGACGCTCATGATCGGCACAGTCCTTGCTGCTGTTCTGGATAGTCTTTTGCTCACGTTACTGGCTGAATGCAGCAACTGCGACACCAGTATCAGTTTATGCAGTTCCTTCGGACTCTCACCCCTTGCCCCGCACAGCCACTGGCATTCTGCCGAGTGCAACCTGCAGGCCGCGGGCCGCCAACTCAGGGATCGACCTCGTAACGCAGGTAACCGCACGTGTACAAAATCTTGTCTCCGGGCTTGTGATGTCTACTCGCCTGTGTGGTAGATCGATGAGTCCTACGGGCGAGACATCGGCAGCGAGGCGAGCCCGCTGCATCCCGCCGTTGGGCTGGAGTTTCTTGCAGAAGCGCAACTGGAGAGGTGCCCCTCTGTCTTCTCGCAGAGAAGGAGAAGGCAAGCACATTAGCGCAAGCAGACGTGGTATAGGTTTGTCTGCGCGACCCTGAACAGTGACGGTGTGTCGCCTTCCGATAGCGAGGACATTCTGATCTGCCTTTCTTTATCATGACTCTGTCCTCCCTGCCTTCTCATCACGCATGTTCTGTGTCGGCCGTGAGGCCTTGATACTGGTAGGTATACACGCGTCTTGAGAGTGCTACTTTGGACTTCCGCAATCCAGAGTTTGTCATTGTCTGTCATGCTGAGACAGGTTGGCACAGATCCTGCAAGTGTTCCACGATTTCTCCCTCCAGAGGACCCTGGAGCATCGCCTGGTTGGAATATGCACATGTCGTCTTCCGTAGGAATGGTCCGCTGCAGCCGATGCTTTGGAAAGGTCCCTCCCCCGGACGCTCCATTGAGGAAGACGTAGAGGAGAGGCGTAGAGGAGAGCTCCTGGAACTCAGGCACGGTGTGGCAGTGCTGAGAGGAATGCTAACATTGAAGGAGGCCTCTACCCGCGGATTTGAGGATAGCGGGAAGTTGCCAAGCAAGAGGTGGGCGAGCTGCGCGAGCGAGTCCACCTCCACAGTAGTGCGATGGACATCGCTCGCAGCCAGCTTCCCGGGCGATGTATTGCTAGTACGGTAGCACAGGCAGGTCTTTGGTGTTTCGTCTTAGGTAGATGCCCTCCAGAAGCAGTGCCCGTGCGTGAGTTCAAACCTGAAGCTCTGCAGGCAAGGCCTTGCAGCTAAGAAGAGACTCATGGGCCCCCTGCGTCCTCCATGCATCTGTGTAGCTTTGTGTTGCAACAGGCCGAGGATGAGGAACTCGAACCTTTCGTGCGCGCGCTGAGACATTGACAGGAAAGATCGAGACGCACCACAGCAGTTTGAATTGCTGACCAGATGTCGGCACCCGGTCGACAACACTACTATCTTCGCGGGAGAGTTTTCGAACAGGCACAGAGCCTTCAAAGATCGATCTTGGGGGACTTGAAAGTGCAGTGGTCCAAGATACTAGCAGGCCGTGCAAGCAGCTCAAAGGGCGGCCATGCCGCTGGTTTCCCGATGTGAACGGCAGACAGCAGTTTTTCTCGGCTGGAAAAACGTCCGGTGTCATCCGTGCACTGCCGAGTGCTTCACAGGTTTGGGAGGTGCTGTGCCGCCAGCACAGCGCGGCAACGAGCTCATGTCAACCAGTCTCTTGCAGCGTCGAATGAGAGTTGCTTGGTTCAGCTCAGAACATGCCAAGGCAGGTTTCCTGCAGACGACGAAGCCGTATGTCTCTGAGGCCTCATCAGCAATCGCAAGTTCAGGAAGAATGACGGCTTCATTGTAGGTCCAGCTGATGACCTCGGATCCTTGTGCCACAGACCAGCCTGTTTCCCATTGCAAGGCAGGTTGAGTGAGTGGTGTGGAGAATGGAGTGCTGATTTCTGAGGTTCTGGCACATGGACAACACAGCTCCCGGCTTGACTCTGGTGGTACCTCTAACTGCCGTCCCTGAGGCTCTCTTGTGTTTGCCTATGGGGTCTCGTGAGATGTGTGCAACGTGGATTTACGACATAGACTTCATGCGGTGCCTCAGCCTCGTTTCGAGATGCAGGACATGGGGGCCACCTTGGTGCTGCCCGGCTCCCATCGTCTTTTCGGACAGGACGGCCGATACCCATGCAGCCCATGTAACAGAAACGGAGTCGTGTTTCCAAGTTCGCCCCGGAACAAGAGCACAGGGAGCAGCCGCGGTGTTCGACTGCAAAGACGTCAGATCCCAAAGCGTTGTCCAGCCATGACGGAGCCTGGAACTGGCCAACCCAACATTCCAAAAGAGCCAAGCCGAAACTCTTCGCATGATTCGGAGCCTTCCGAGCATTCCGAGCCACAGTGCTCTCCGTTTTGAGACTTGACAGCATTGCAGAGTCTATTCTGCGTGTCCATAAAGTCTATAGGATGGTTGAAGGTTCTGGCGTTGCCAGGCTTGCCCATTGCCATATAGTATGTGTTGCTTCTTCCCGCATATATATATATATATCCTTACTGCAGGCTGAGCTGTCAGCTACGGTCAAGTGAGACCTACCGCTCCACAGCATCCATGCAACAAGTTCCCTCGCTTTTCTCGAAATGATGTGGGCAGTTTACCAGACCATTGTTATGTTGTCTCGTTCGCAACATCATGTCCCAGTTCTCATGACATCGAACACAACGTGCAAGACTGAAGGTTAGAGTACACTCGCGTCCGCTCCATTTTCTTGCGGCTCGCGTTGCAGTGCCCTCCGCGGTCTTGGGTCTTTCGCAGACAAGACGCCTCGGGCGTTCTTGGCTTCGTTGTGATTGCAGCGGCCAAAAGCCTCGTGGGCCTGTTCGGAGTCGACTTCGCTCTGCTCGGAAGCGTCGGCGACCGCAATCGCTAGGGCCGCGAGGGCTTGGATTAGCTCTTTGCGGGTCGGGGCTTCGGTCATCTTCTGGCTTGGTTTAGGGCGTTGCAGGTTTAGTGACTTTGACTGGGTTGATGCAAGCCAGGCCATGAATCCCGCATGCTTTAAAGCCAGTACTTGCTTTGTTGGAGGAGCTGGGTTTATTTTCCAAGACGCGCGCCTCCTTGTCTTCCTTGCTGCTAGCAAGTTCTCGACCCGTGAGCGCCCAATTTTGCTCTGTTTAAAGTCAATGGAGCGTTTGGATCCCCCCATTTTGCCGCGGAGGCTGTGACCCTGGAGCCTGGAGATGCCTTCTTGTACGACTCGAGGCCCTGACAGAAGCCGGTAGCCTCTCGTCCTGGGCCCGTGGCCGCCCGTGGCCGGTTCTCTTTTGTCAGGCTCCTGCACCGCACTGCAGCAAACCGTCGCTACGATCGCAACTTGGTGGCGTAGACCAAGGCATTGCAAAGGCGACAGTTGCTAAAGCATCCAGTAGGAACTGAATGTTAAGGTATGGCTGCGGTGCTGGTCTTTCGCTATGATTACGAGAGGTCCGAGCACGTTTGACAATGCTTGGGTTCAAGATGGTTCAAGTCTGAGCATGTCTGAGCCATGGAGGCCTCCTGGAATTGGGCTCTTGGGGTCACAGCTGTTCTCCTGGTGTGGCAACTTCTTGTCAGGCTGGCATCCTATCACCAATAAGCGCTTGAAGCCCCACGCAAGCCAGTGCTTTTGCAGGTTTCCATCGATTTTACTGTCGGCTGCCTGGACCTCTCGACTCGTAGAGTCGCAGCTCCATTCCCAAAGACCATTGCCTGCCTTTGCAAGGAAAAACTTGGCCATCATCGCTAAGCCGCTAAGCAGGTTACAAGTAGGTGGTGCAAACACGCCTTAAGCCGGTTGTCCAGCATCCTCAGCTGCTTGGGCTCAGACACGGCGAAAAGCAGCGCATGCAGTCACTCCGACACTCACGTTCAGCAACACGCAACCCTTGTCGACTCTGACTCTTTCGTGTGAGTCCTGCGCCCGTTTACAAACGCTAGGTCCTTAGCAGTGCAATAAAGGCAAGGCTCTAGGCTTGCTTCCTTTGCAGCCCAGGCGAAAATCACACGATGCCGAAGACTCCAACCAAACAGGTGCAGCTGCCCATGAAGTGAACACGGAGGTGTTTGAATCTAGGCAAGACAGCGCACGTCGCCTACTGCAGGCGATGCTCGACTTCCTGCGGGCTGGTGTCCGGATCTTGGTTGTTCTCTCCTTCCGTGAGAATCAAGCTTCCCCGCTCTCTCTCTCCACAGCTGGTCATGCGGTACCTTGCTTCAGATCAAAATGATGAAGACTGAAGAGACCCGCGCAGCGTTGAAGGCATCGCGGAGCTGTTGCAAGAAGTGAGCCGTCGAGCAGATCGGACACATGTGATCAGGACGGAGCTCTACCGCACGCTGGCCACAAGCTGATTGATCTCCAGCGAGCAGGGTGGATCGGCATGGTCAATTTTCGTTAGTCTACTATGTGTTTCGGCATGTTGCATTGAATGGGTGAGTCAGTCATTGCTAGTACAACGCTCGTCCTTGCTTGGCAGAACTTGGCACTGAGCACACACACACACACGCACACACGCATCGCGGTTTGTGCGAATGTTCCAACGTGCACAAAAAGCCCCATTTGCTGACATTCATTTCTTGCCCACATCGTTCCGTGTAGCCAGCCAAAGTAGTACTGACAGATTTGTCGTTGGGCGCTCCAGGTGGGCTCCCTTGGGCTACGATGCTGACGTCGGCTGTAAAGCTTTGGATCAGATTGATTGTGGCTCGGTGGATATCCCATTGCACCCGTTGTGCGGCAGTTCTTGTTGCCAGTGGCATGCACGCTCATCTCCCACTCAAGCAAGGCGCGGACGCAGGACAACGCTGACCTGCTCGAATCAATTGCCGACAGTCGCCGGTCTGTCATTTCTCGCGCTTGAAGCCTGCTGATTGCCGCACTTCGGTCGTTGTCGGCACTAACTAGTAACTATTCGTAATCAGTGTATGTCTCCGTGTTGCTTAAAGGATATCGCTCGCCTGCAGGAAACAAAGAGCTGATACAAGTACGGCAAGAGTTCATGTTGACAGCCATGCGGACGTGCCTTTGCTGCAAGTGCCGCACCGACTGTACTGACCCCGCTTTTGTGCCATTGTGCCATTGAAGAGGTATTTGCAGGCAGTGAAAGACAGAAGGCCTGCAGTGCTTGAAAGCAAAGAGCCCATGCCCAGAGCACGAGTCTTAGCGATTCACGAGCAGCACGCTTGCTTGGCAAAATCAGCAGTACCTCAAGCTGTCGTCTCCAATGCATACTCGGCACCTGAGGCAAAAATACTAGAATTCTTCGATGTCTGCAACACGAGGACTCTTCTGTGCATCACATCCGTGCGACCGAACGGGGTTGTTGAGCCTGACACTGCTTTTAAAGTCGGGAGGATGGATCTGCCAGAGACGCACAAGGCCCATGGCATGGATCGATGTTAGCGCTGCTCAGCCAAGAGTTTGCGCATGGGAGACAGACGGCTTTCTCTTGAATGTGGCGACACTGGCACGTGTTTGTTGTAGCTTGGTCAGGAGCTTCTGACATACATAGCAGAGCAGAAGAAGGCAGCGCCAAGCAGAGGCATTCCGAACAGAGTCTCTGACATGTAGTGTTTGAATCAGATCCCGAACGAGCTCATCATCTCAATACAGAGAGAGCTATTGGAGGACACGAGCAACAAGATCCGTGCTCATTCTGTGCTCTCTCGGATCTAACGTGTAGGGCATAAAGCAGGTCTGCTTTGTCAGAAACTATGGCGCCGCAGCGTGCAGCACGTCCTCATCTCTCTTGCATCAGACAGGATCTGGGATTCGAGCAGGAGCATGGCTGCGCCGTTTTGTCAAGAATTGGGCAGGAGACGTGTAGCAAAAGACCACCTGCTTGCACGCCCTTCAGACCACACCCTCCACAATCAGGACTATCCGAATGACGTCGAGGTGACTCAGAAGATGAAAATCTGGAAATCCAAAGCAGAGCAAAGCTGCCTGAGAGCTGTGAAGGCTCACCAGGAGCGCGGCTGAGCTGGGCACGAGATCTCTCATAGGTCCTGAAGCGCCGACCAGGACGCTGGAGGCGAGGCGCCGGAAATGCCAACAACGTCTGAGACCTTGCCTCTCACTGCCTTCTCCTTGTTGATCTTGCCAAGTTGCGCCCTGTGTACTGGGCCCCTTTCCCCAGGCCTGTGGTTGACAAAGACCTTGCACTGGCCATGGAGAAAGTCATCCCCAAGGACCGGTGTTGGAGTGTTTTGTTGTTTGGCTTCCCAAGCTTGCCCTGCAAAGGCCAAGGAGGAGGTGAGCAAGATGTCGGAAGAAGAGCCTCAAACTTACTTGCCACAGCGGCACCTCACAAGGAAGTACTACCAATGTTCCGTGTCTCTTTGATTTGAGGAAGCAGGCGTTTCTGGGAGAGAAGGCCATGAAGAAGCTGGAGGCGATGTTGCTCACCGAGTGGCAAAAGTGTGAGGGAGGAAACAGGCGCAGGTATCATCGCGTACACATCAAATTCCAACATCAATTGACGTTAAGCGTGTGGCATTGAAAGTGTCCAAAGTTTAAAGTGTAAGATCCGGACTTCAACTGCGTTGCCTTCGTGCAGGTTTTCCAGGGCCTTCCTTCAGATGGCAGGTGCCGCGATGCAAGGGGACAGGAGAGAGACTTGGGGTTTGTTGTGCGGCTGCTTCGACTCTCTCGCTCGCTTTGCCTCTCCCTTCTCCGCCTCTGGCACTTTGCTGGAGTCCACGGATGTTCGTGGCGCTGTTTGGCCAGGCTGGCGTGGGTGAAGCGCCTTTCCGATGAGGACAAGGTGGATTTCCTGAAGACTCAGATGCTCTTCGTGGAGAACCTGAAGAAACAGATGCAGGCAAAGCCTTGGGTCGTGGTCCTTCAGCTTCGCGAGCATCGCTTCGAAGGTTGTTCACAAAGTTCTCTCGCTCGCTCGCTCTCTGTCTGTCTGTCTCTCTCTCTCTCTCTCTCTCTCTCTCTCTCTCTCTTCCTCTGGTAGTCCACGTTTGCTGTCCTCACTCCTCAAGGTTACAAGCATCTCGGCTGGCTTGCGGAAGCCAGTGCTGATGATCGGATTACGATGCATGTGAAGAACTTTTGAACCAAGCCCAGGTTGTCGTTAGTTTGCTATGACCTGCTTCTACTCTGTGTGGGAGAGTGGTCCCATATCTCGATGGCCCACAACAGTCCCAAACACTACGGATTTTCTGGTTCTGCTACCGGTTACGCGTTGAGGCATTGGCTTGAGTGTCCAATGAGTGTGGGGGCATCGCTCTGTTCAGTATCGTCCGTGCTGCTGGTTTTCGTGTGATGAAGGACTTTCGATGATGTGCAGCCCACGCGATCCCGGATTGAGGGAGAGCAGTGGGTTGTGCATCAAAATCACCCGTGCTGCAAGCACCCACTGTCATTGTTGGGAACATGTGCCGGCTTAAATTGACCTGTGGCCAACATCCCCCGTGTGGAAGGGTGTGGCGACTTCGCAGCAAAGCACCGGGTGCCAGGGTCGAAGCTGTCAGATCCAAGCTCTTGCAAGATGATGTCGCATGCCATGTTTTGCATGAACGCCTGGCCGCAATCACGAAGATTAGCAAGAAAGCACTCCACGACTGCTTCAATGGTAGCACTGTGATCGTGGGCGGCAAAGCTAAATAAACCCCTGTCAGGCAGGGCAGCAGGTGCTGTCGGTGGCTCAGGATGCTGTCACAAACCCTGGAGAGTCAATCAAAAGTGTGCTGAGGAAGATGAAAGGCGGTTACAATACAGCGCCCTGCACCATGGAGGATGCGCAGGCAGTGCAAGTGCAAGGTGCAGAGAAGAAAGCCGAAGAACTCTGTCGAGTGTGTTGCGCAGGGCCCGAGCAGAGCGCCGGCTCAGCCTGGAGCTCGGATGGCCTGCATCGATGTCACGACAGCACAACAGATCACAACAGCACATCGGCACAACCACGCTGTTCTTGATCAGGGAGCAGATGATGTAGGCGGACGATGGCATTCTGGTGCCAACAGGGTGCCTACCTGCCAGCTCAGCACCTTGCTGGTGCAAGTCCTGCCAAAGTGTGGGCATTCTCGAGGGAGAACATAAAGGAGAGAAGCTTCTACATGCACTCTGCATCTGACTTGCAGCAGCGACGCAATGAAGCGATTTCCAGATTCAAGCTCACGTGCTCTCTGGTTCAGCTCAGGCTCAGGTTGGTGAGGAACATGATTGCAGGAGGGCGGATGATCTGCTGGGATCATCGGCATGCTTGAAGCACAAATCGCACAAATCGAAAGCAGTGCATCATTGGTGCCAAGTCCAGAGAGCAAGAGTCCTGAGCTGCAATGCGCGCACGATGCTTGGTCCTGGCCTTTCCTAGAGGCTTGCAGGGTGAGGTTGCGGGCATGTCCCATCTCCAGCCTGTAAGCCATGTCGATGACGTATCACGTTGCATCAAAGCGCAGTGTTTTGACTACGTTTTCGGCTCGTAGTGCAAGTGCCCGCTCTCCGCTCCTCCAGTGCAACCTGCGAAGTGCTTGGACGTCGGGAATGTTCAGTTCCCAGTGGCAGAATGCTCGGCATTTCTGCCGAGGCTGGCCGCAAAGATGATGCCTCCAGGTGCAATGCCAGGAGGAGCTGCGATTGCAACTTCGAGGCTTCGAGGCACCCTGGCTGACACGAGGAGGGGGGCAAGGCGTCTTTGTCATCAACAAGAACGCCAAGCGGGACCAGGCTCAGCTTGTTCGGTACGACGCGAGCACGGGTTTGCAGACCTCGTCCGCTTGTGAGGGGCGCAAGGCGCAGCTGACAAACATCCAGGTGGCGATTACTCTGTGCAGTTCACAAATCTTGCTGTTCCTGTTCGCAGCAGAACAGGCAGGGAAGACAGTGGCCGGCATAGTGCGAACAACGCTTGGGCCAAGAGCGATGTTGAAGATGCTGTCGGGTGCCTTGTGACTCAGTGATCGTCCATGCCCCAGTCTGTATTGAACCTGTAACATCGATCGATCTCTGACATTTTCAGCTCAAGCAATTGTGGTGCTGCCCCGACTTGAGCATGGCGCAAGCCCGTCTTCGGGTTCCTTCAACCTGTCTACAGTGCCTGGCGTTGCTCCTCGGACAGAGGATGATATGGACAATCTGAGTGCATCTTTTCTGGCCGCATCCAGCTGCTGACTTTGCCGAGGCTGCTGCCTGTGCTCTTGAATGGCTGTGCAGAGGCATCAGTGGATATGCCGGCAGCCTGCACCCTATCCGAGTCCAAGCCAAGCACCCATGACGCAACAGCAGGATTGCCGGGGTGCAAGACTGTTTGCCTTTGAGCTGCTGCATCTTCCTGTGAGGTAGTGGCAAGATGGTCCAAGTCTATTTTGGATGTGGATGTTTCTGGCACATGCAGCATGAGTTTGTGCCGTGAGCCCATGTGCCCATCCTGTGGTGCATCGTGCCTGGCTGCTTTGCTCCGGCCGGAATTGCGAGTGTGCCAAGGTCCGAAGAAATGACAAAGCTTTGCCGCAAAGACGGCCCGGATGCAGAATGTTGTTGGGACTGCCTCGTTTGCTTCGGCTGCATGTGACAGATGTCTTGCAGAGAGTTTTGATGGAGGCAACCTCACTTCTAGAGTGGCATATGCTGGCGGAACTAAAGTTGGAGAAGGTGGCCTGGTTTGCTATCACAACTCGGAGGGCAAGGCGGGAGATGCAGAAGAGCTGAAAAGCCAGAGCTGGTCGTCTCGCGGTGCAGGCAGACTACGGCCAGCTCGGGCATGCAGAGGTCGTGGTAATGACCGTGTCCCTCGGGCCTTTCATGTCCTTGCAGTTTTTGGACTGCATGTCTTGTGATAGCTTACCTCAACGGTTTGACAAGGCCCGAAGCTGATTTCGAAAGCTTTGCTGGGAGATTTTTTGAAGCATGCCCTGCTGGAGCAAGACGAGACGTCCAAGACATGGGTGGCGAGTACAGATCAGCTTCCAAGATGCATTGAATGAGTGAAACGGTCCGGCCTGGCAGTGGACTGAGCCGACGAGGTTTGTTGCCCTTCGTGTTGTGGTTCCCCGCATTACAGGTTCTGGAATGGATTCAACACTTCCTCTGACGACATTGATGACGGTTTTGCTATGACCCGAAGTGCGGCACACTGTAGGTAGGTCGAGTATTTCATGAAGCTTCTCGTAGGCGTGGTGACAGTTTGGATGCATGCTTCTGTACTGTTTGAGATTGATTGCTTTGATGTCATCGTGATTGCGATTGCATTATATTGCTTGCTGCTTTTGTTCCTTGTACCCCATGTTTCACAGTAGCGGCGAGATGGAGTTGATAATTTTATGGTGGCTCTATATTCAGAAGGTGGTTCTGATGACGTGCTCTCGGGGTTGCGATGGGTCTATGCAGCGGAGCTTTCTTGGGCCGGCTGTTTCTGTTGTGGTTCTCAGAACTTCGTGGCTCTGATGTTGGACACAAGTCTTTTTGGACAAGTACCCGCCTCCACTACAGAGGGTGACCGACAGATTCTCAAACTAGAGTGTATCTTCACACCAGGTTATCGGACTCCCTGGTGGCATGACGTCTCCTTTGCTATCGCAAGTTCGAGCCAAAGCTGGCAAAACGAAGCTTGTGGCTGGAAGAGGACACCAGCACTCGTGTCATGTCAGCCGTCGATTTTTGGAAGTGTCGCTGCATTACTTGCACACTCCTTTGCACAGCAGACAGAACGACAGCTGTTGTCGTCAGCAACACCCAAGCTGCCAAATGTCGTCTCGCGAGCCATGCTGGTTGGACTACTCAATCCAAAAACGTCTTGCAATCACTTCCACGGGAGCCTTTGCACAGTGTTCCAACACGAATAGCCAAGAGGCCAGCCCCCTCTGCACATAAAAAGCCAGTTGGGAGAAGCATGACGTGAGTGTCGACGCATGTCAACCGCTAGGTCCAGAACGAATCGAGATTGGTCGAATCTGATCTATTGCAGAGCAGGAGATGACGGAGACACTCTCGGAACTGGAACGGTGCTGGTCTATGACACGGCTCAGTTTCCGGCGCATGTAGCCTTCTGCCAAGATTACGGCTTTTGGAGCCTGCGATGTGCCGCTCAATAGGTAGAGGAAGTCAATGGCCAAATACGAGCAATTCAGCATCAACAGGTTTGCGTTGAATGGAAATGATTGCAATGTCTGTCAAGATGTTGGATTTCACTTTTCCAACCATTTGCTTGCTCTCATTCAACCCAGGCTGAGAAGTATCATCAGTTCCACGACGACATGCTTGACAAGTATGGGAACCAGTATCATTCACTGAGACAGTTTGCCCAGACGACACATTGTCCCGGAGATCGAATGGCATGGCCGCTTATCAGCTAGCTGGTGGAAGTGTCATCGATTTGGCCATACCAGAAGCGACAAGCGCTTTGGAACTCGGCTTGGACAATCTCCCACGGAGCCTAGGTTAGCAAGGCAAGCGCAGATCACGGCACCACACACCTTTCAAGGCGAGCACAGAGGGCCCAGCATGGAAACCGGCCGGTAAATATCAGAATGTTATTGGCTCAGTTTCAATGATGTCACGGCCGCACTTCAGCTGGATTCCCTAAAACGCCTCCATGCCGTGGCAACCAAAGTTTTCGGCAGCCCCAGTAGGTCGCTGCCTATTGCGGAACTTGGGACTCTCAGGGGCCTACGATGCTGCGCAAGCGATGTACAGAGAGAAAAATGTGAAGAGAGTGCAGCTTTGTATCAGCAACAGGGCAGCAGGTGCTTGAGACCCGTGCACCTGAACCCGAGGCTGGATCCCATGGGCGGCATTGTCATGACTAACGATGGCAATGCCATTTTGCGAGAGGTCGGGGAAGACACCCTCTCTCTGCCTAAACTGGTTGACACTGTTTGAGGTGGACGTCTCGCACCCGGCCGCCAAGAACATGATCGAGCCGCTGGCCTCAGAGAGTGCTAGAGTCGCAAAAGCAGCTAAAGAGCACAGAGCTTTCTCTCGTTTGGAGCTGCGGTGTCGTCGAGGCTGAGCCGAGCGCAGGACGAGGAAGTCGGTGATGGCACGACCTCGGTCATTATCCTGGCCGGGCCAGGGGCCTAGCGGCCCAAAAAAAGCCCTGCAGTGCTGAAGAACGCGCCCGGCCCTCCCCAACAGCGCATCCTGCCAGGGAGCTTTTGGGAGTGGCAGAGCCACTCATTGAAAAGAAATTGCACCCAACTCTGATTGTGCCGCGGGCCTGAATTTGGCAATGACACTGCCGAGTGCTCCGATGCTCTGGACGTTTGCTCAGGTCAGGCTACATGAAGGCACTAGAAGATGCACAGACTTTGCTGAAGGAGCTTGCGTGCGCCACCTTGTGCAAGATTTTGAAATGGTCTTGTCTTGCCATGGCTTTTCCCAAGGTATCCAGTAGACCTCGAGCATCCGGAGGTCACTTCGCGATATCTGTCATGTCAGCACATCTGCTCAAATCCTGGTCGTCATTACGGGCAGGCCCTGCGGGAAATTGTACGCGGGTCGATCGACACAAAGTTTGCGAGCAGGCTCCTGGCTAACACGTGTAGGTTCATTTGCAACCGTGGTTTTTCGTGAAGAACAAGATGTGATGACTGCGTCCAGGTTCGGCACTTTGATCTCTGACTTGGCCATAAAGGCAGTAAAGACGGTTTGCATCGTCAAGCCTGACGGCCGCAAGGACAGTGAAAGGGTCACCTGAACTATTAGAGCCGTATCTGGCGTGGCGGGGTTAGTGTAGTCGTAACTGTTTTTTTTTGCCTAGTCGTGCTTTTTTCGTGCCGTTTCAGCAAGAGGGAGGGCGGGGTGGGCGAGGCAACTAAGCGTGCACCCTAAAACCGAAACCGCAAACCCGAAACCCTAAACTCTGAACCCCTATGCACTAAACCATGAACCCAACTCCCCCATAGACCTATCAACCCTAATCCTAACTTAAACCCTATCGCGAATAATCCCTAAACCCGGGGGTTATCACGGTTTTGAGTCCGGAGTTTGTATTGAGTGTGGGTTCATACCTTATCGGAGTTGTTGTTCAAGTGGAATCATGAGTGGTCGTGGGGACCTGCACTGTGTCTCAGGCCCCTCCCAAGGCTGTGAGGAACCGTCAGTGGGGTGTAGGTAGTGGTAGGTGGTGAATCCCCTCCGGCCTCCGCCTGCTAGGCATTCTGACGGCAAGTACAACTCCTAGAGGAAAAGGGGCGACAAAGCAAAAAGAAACCTAAACATTTTGACCGTTAGGGGCAGTTTAACTAAGCGTGCACACTAAACCCTAAGCCTACAAACCCGAAACCCTTAACCCGAAAAGGATTTGCGGTTTGCGGCCAAACAAGAAGTTATAGCCAAGCAAGATTTTGGTATCCCTCCCGAGTAAGCAACAAACAAAGGTCACGACTAACTAATTCCGCTGAAAACGGCGAAAGTTACGACTAAGCAAAAAATCACACCTAAGCTTGCTTCCCGCAATGAGCCCCGGTCAGGAAATCGATGTCAAGCGATTCGCAAAAGTTGAGAAGATTCAGGGCGGTGAGCTCACCGACTGTCAGGCTCTGTGCGGCTTGAGACTTTCAAAGACGTGCTTGCATCCTTCAGCAGACTATGCAGCTGCCAGGTGCTCGATGGTGTCATGTTCAACAAAGACATTACGCACCCTCGGATGAGACGCGAAATTAGGAATCCACGCGCATCTCGTCGGCAAAGCCAAGTGATCCAAGCTTCTTCAAGCAGTCTGCGTGACCGCCCAAGCAGGAGAACTCGTCACTCAGGTCGTGTTGCTGGATTGCCCGCTTGAGTACAAGAAGGGTGAGAGCAACGCGCCAGCAAAAACTGCACCAAACCAGTCGCATAAACCAATTCTTTGCTTTGCCGGGCTGATCTCGTCTTGCTTTTTCAGGTGTGCTCCATGAATTGTTGCATGCGGATTGCTAGGTCAAACAAACGTGGAAATCACGAAAGAAGCAGATTGGGAGAAGCTGCTGCAGCAAGAAGAGGTGCCGTCTGTGGCTCTTGCACTCGCTGCCCGCTCTCCCGTGTGCTTCCCTCCGTCCTTTTGCCGGTGCAGGAAGAAATGCGGAGAGTCTGTGATGACATCCTCAAGGTCAAGCCAGACCTGGTCATCACAGAGAAGGGTGTTTCAGCCCACTGTCTGAGTTGAGACGGCTACACAGAAAGTCACAGCTGGCAGATATGTGTGACAAGGATCTGGCACAGCACTTCCTCATGAAGGTACGTTCGGAAAACTGGAATATGACCCTAGACGTAGAACGGCATCTTGCCGAGCAACCCATCTGAGACACATCGCTCACGAGTTATTGCCAGGGCGGGGTGTCCGTGATTCGGCGAATTCGAAAGACAGACAACCTTCGGATCGCTAGGCTCTCGGGTGGCCTGCTCGTAAGCTCAATGTGCTTCTTCAGCAACCTCAGGCCAGAGTCACTGGGGCCCATATCTGCAACCGAACGGAGGAGACAGTTCGTGCTAAAAAGCGGTGCTGTGACCGACACTTCGACTTTGCCAGGAGCTGCAGGAGTCCATGGTTGGAACAAAGTCGAGTTCCGAACTGCTCCACAGTTGGTTTCAGCCTCGGTCGAGATGTCCCGAGGTGTGGGCGATTCAAGGTCAGCAAGGTTGGGGAAGAGTACTTCACCTACTTGACAGAGTGCCAGGACAGCCAACAACTGAAGTGTTTGTACCATCGTCCTGTGACCCGTGCTTGAGGATCCCAAAGCCTGCGCTGACCTTGGTTAGCGAAGAAAGTCCGCAGCTCCATGCTCTCAGCAACTGCAACTACCGTCAGGTACAATCGTCCTGCGTGGCGCCACAAGGGACGTCCTCAACGAAATGGAAAGGAACCTGCAGGTGACCCTTATTTCTTCCTGCTAGAACCTTGAGTCTTGTTGATTGGCGACAGACGGGTCGGTTTGTCGCTTTGCATTCTGGCTTTCCGTGGCCAGGCACGTTGCGTTTGCAAGTCGGTTCCAAGCACCGGTCATGACTGCTCGAATTCTAGTTTTTACTTTCTGCTCCTACTTACCGAAACTTCGCAACGCCAGGACTGAGGTTTGTCCTGTGATGCATGTCAAACTTGTAACTTTGACGGGTTTCCAGGTCCATCAGCCCATGAACTGCCACCATATCCGTCATCAGCTTTGCAAATTTCTTCAGAAGGGTTTGGACAACAGAGGCAACGACACACATGGATGCCTGCCCTCCCACAACTTTTGCAGCATTCCACCCTGTTCTTTCCTTTCTTTGCACCAATCAAGAATCCCATGGAGTGCTAGATCTTCAACCCCTCAAAGCCCTAAGCCCTAAGCCAAAATCTAATTGAACCGCACCTGACTCCAGCAGTAGGCTGACGCAGCCATGCTCGCTGGCGTTACAGTACACCCCCGTGTCAAGGCTCTGTGAAAGCAGATTGACGTGAACAGCTTGTCAGGATGCCTTTGCCGTAGCTCGCAACATCATCCTCGAACCGCGATGCTGGCTGAATTAGTGCAGCAGAGTGAGGCAAGGGATTTCTGCAAGAATCCCTTTAAAGAGTGCCAGGTTGCTCTTGCCGGGTGGGGGAGCCGTAGAGATGGAATTGGCAGCGAGGCTGCGAGTGCCTCAGACCACTGCGAATTCATCGTTTGTCGTGTCGTGTCATTCTGATGTCAAAACCCCTTGACTCAGGAAGGAGAAATCAAAGAGCATCGAGGGTAGCCGCCAGTACCCCGCCACATGGGATCTCAAAGAGGGCTTTGGACTTGGGCTTGCCGCCCGAATTTCCAAGCAGTGAAGCTTGACCGCCCAAGTCCTTTGCCAAGAGCCTGCTGGCAGAACCTGAATAAACGGCCATAGCGAGGTACGCCTACAAGGCCGTTGGCGAAGCCCTGGAAGTGATCCCTCGCAGTTTGGCACACAACTGCGGTGCAGATCTCAGTGAGCTGTCAGCTCTCATGCACACGACATGTAGTGGTGATGTGCCACGGCAGTACCGCAGAAATGTGCTTCGGCGGTGTTGGCCCAACGTCACATAAGGGTCGGTCTTCTGTTTCGGCGCCGGATTTGCAGACTCAGCTTGCAAGCATGCTTCTGCACAAAGTGAGCAGCTTGTGGTCAGGTGCTGATGTGGTGCGGGCGATGACAGACTTGCGTGCCCGACATGCTGCAACAGGCTGGAGAGTCAAAGACATGTCCAAGACTTTGGATCTCCTGTCACGTCAGATCGCACATACCTTGCCAGGAAACGCCCACATCGGCATAGACGGCAAGACGGGCAAGGTCGCTGACGTGAAGGTGCGGCGGAGGGAAAGCTGTGATTGAACTGCACGGTTCAATCGCGCCCTTCCCATGCACTTTGTCGAGTGATACTCCATGCTGCACTCAAGGGTGTCCCAAACCAATCAAAGTCTGCTTTGAGCTGCTGCGGAGAGGTGCTCAGCATCTTTGACACCTTCGCCGTCAAACAGCAGACGCTGAGGACAGCTGCCCAAAGCAGCATGGTGCCCCCCTCCAGTGGTCTACCATTTTGCTGTAGGACGTCTATCGAAGCGGCAGCGATGCTGTTGCGTGCGCCGCCATGGTTCGGGGTCGGGGTAAGGGACGGGCATGCATTCAGAGGGAGGGACGACGGCCGGCAAAAGCTGGTGCGGTCGCGAAAGCAGGCCAACGAAGGTCTTTCACACTCATGGTCAAAATCATAAACTGGTTAGGGCACATACGGGACGCAGATATGTCCAAGCGTATAGACAAGAATGGACCGGATATGGCCGGGAGGGGCACAGAAGGTCAAGGCCATCATGCGATTTTTTTCAAGTTCGCCACTGGCCAGGTATCGACGACATCATCTCCGGCATCAGCAAGAAGAAGCGGGATGACAAGCCATCGGCTGTCCTGATCTGAGGTCTTTTCATACGGATTCTACTGGATGTATGCAACGTCAAACCACGCGGCGCCCATCTAGCACAGTGACAGCCAGTTTTGCGCAGTTCGAGTTGCACCAGTACCAGCTCGGGGTAGTCAGGTCATGGGTGCTGATGACGAAACCTTTGGCGATTCACGAGACGGTTGATGCAGCGACGTGGGTGTGCATCGGGTGGAAAAATTGCATTGCCGACGTAGCTTGCCTTCTTCATGCCCTGCTCCATCAGCTCCTCGTGCTTTGCCGACTATTTCATGCGTAGCCCCGGACGAAGGTGCCTGCTACCCGTCGCCCACAACACAGGCACTGTCAC
The DNA here is from genome assembly GCA_905231915.1 of Symbiodinium necroappetens. Lineage (NCBI taxonomy): Eukaryota > Dinophyceae > Suessiales > Symbiodiniaceae > Symbiodinium > Symbiodinium necroappetens. Next base: position 21,678 of record CAJNJA010010631.1, read on the forward strand.
GCCTTCCCCCTCCCTCGGTCCCTCCCTTCCTGCTTTCTGCGCTGATCTGCAACACGCTGGCAGGCTGCTTTGCAAGCTCGAGCCAGAGGCATACTTCTTTGCGGTTCGGGATGCAGTCGCACGAAATTTTACGTTTGGCCACGGCCAATGCCTGTCCTGCTGCCGTGTGCAGCTTGAAGGCGGTTCTGCAACTGTGAACTATCCATTCTCGAACCGCTACGAGTGCCCCTCTCGTTATCAAGCTAACGCGTTTTTACTGGACTTGCCCGGGCCAGGTACATTGATAAGCTCCACCAGTGCGCTCAGGCATGTGGACGACGCTAGTCGTATGCATATGTGTGGCAAGCATCTGCAAGTGGAGGCGGGAGATGCGGAGAGGGCGGAGACGTGGTTCGCAGACATGGAGGCTGCTGGCTTCCGGCACGACCTGCAGGCTGGACTCCGAAGGGACGTAGTCGGCTTGCTTCGTGTTGGACTCTTGTCAATCTCCTCGCGGAATCTCCCGGAAGCACCATGTGCAAGCGTGGCAGGTTGTGAAAGCAGACTCTGCAGGGTAACGAGTTTGTGCCCGCTTAAGTGAGGCCTACAACATCCTGTTGAATGTCTACGCTGCGCGCGGCGCAGTGGATTCCGTAGACGAGGTGTGGCTTGGCACGCTTTTGGGGGATGCTTGTTGCGCAAGCATACCCTTTGTTTGAAGTCACAACCTCGGGCAACACAGGCCGCAAAACTTGCGGAGTTCCTTGCAACAGAGCTGAAGCTTCGCTTGCCATGGAAGCCACAGGGGAGGGGGGGCCCATGGCTCGGGGACCCCGATCGCCACTATGTGCTTGAGGTTCAGGCTCGGTCAAGCATGGCAGCCAGGTGCTGGAGACAATGCGCGCGAACGCGTGCCAGTGTTCTGCTCGGCTCACTTCACCATCTTCACTGTTGCCCAGCATGACAGTCGTGTCTGAGTACTTGGAGAAACCTAGGCCTGACGAGTACACGCTCTCGTCTGCAATCCGTTCGTGTGAACGCAGAGCAGACGTGCGGCGGGCCGAAGCTATGGGCTGAGCTTTTTATAGACCTGTGCCGAAGAGCACCCTGAGATGCCCAAACTTGGTGGGGCTACGCAGGCTTATCTGCGCCAGATGTGTGGGCTGGGGGTGTTGCCGAACCATGCCGTGTACTCCGAAGCAGTTTGCCGGACTTGTAATTTCGGCCGTTGGGTCAAAGTGGCTCATCATCACTGGGAGGTACAACACATTGCTCGAGGTGTGTGCTGCTGCCGGCGATGTGGCAGGCAATGCGACCTGAAATCCATCCGAAATCATCGATGTACCAGGTTGGGTGCCTGGTCTTTGGGTTCTCTAGCTCCAGGTGCTTCCCGTGTGCTCGGGGACATGCAGAACGAGAGTGCTTCGAGCTAAGTCGCTGCAGATACCCAGCAGAATGGCACATCAGTCGACCAGGTGCACCCTCGGGGTTGACCGAGGTTCGCAAAGACACGGTCATCTACAACACGGCCTTGTCTGTAGCGGCAAAGGCGCCACGAATTGAAGAAAGTGAGTACAGACCAGTACTTCTGCGAGTCCGGTGTGAGCATGGGAAGAGGCCTTGCCTTCTTGCACCAGATTTGTGCGCATGTTGAGATGGATCAACTAGCGGTTGAGGCACCCAACATCCGCGAAGCAAAGGGTTGTAGCTTCAACAGTCGGACACCTGTGCTGGCCGGTCGGAGTGGTTTGGCAGCCTCTGAGGCAGCCTTGCCGTTGACTGTTGAATTCACGCCTCTTCGGCTGGTTCTGGTGCTGCTGGGTTAAGCGTGGCATTGGCCGATTCAATGACATGTCGATGCGTTTCGGACCTCTGCAATGCCGATTGTTTAGGCGCTTGCATTTCCTTCATTCGCGAGTCTGTGATGAATCCACGAGTCCAATTGCTGTCTGACGCAGCATGTCAGCAGTGCACTGGAGAGAAGAACCAAGTCTGATTCGCTCCTTGCGTTTTGCACCTTGACAACTCCAGCGGCATTGACAAGTGAGCACGGCGAACGAGGAGTCCTGGATCTCGTCATTTTTGTGGTCTCCAGCCAGAGCCAGTTGTCCCTCGCTGCCAGAAACCGGAGCTATCCGAAGAAGCCTTGTGCTTTGTTACCCGGGGGCGAGCTCGTTCCTCTGAGATGCCACGTTCTTGGACTCTCTTGTCCTGCCGGTCTCAGGGTAGGGGTGTGAGACCGGACTTGGCCTTTCGGCTGCTTTGCAGACTTGGGCGCCCCGGTGAGGGCTTGTGTCGGAGTGCCGCTTTGTCAGGCTGGCGACTCGGAGATTGCCGCGAAGTGGTTCCATCAAATGACCTCTGCAGGCACTTCGCCGGGCTCCAGTCGCGCTTTTTGAATTTGAGCTACAAGCGGACTGCGTAGGACTGCAGCCGGATGCACACTCCCATGCAGCTGTCGGTAGCTCAAACGAAGCACTTTGGCGCCGACTCCATGGATCCAGCGAAAGGTGTTGGGTGCATACATGGCCAGCAACGACCCCGGAGAGGCGCATAAAGTACGCTCAATCACTCGCATTTTCTATGCTCAGAGCAGGCTGAAAAATGGCTGCAAAAGACGATTCAGGACGCTGAAACTGGCTACAATCACCTGCACGTTTGTTTGCTGTCTGCAGAGTCATGCAGATTCATGTGCCTTGCCCGCTGCATTCAGGCCCCCCGAGCATTCAGTGTTAAACGCAGCACTCAACACTAGCTGGAACCCCAATGGCAGACCGAACCTCAATGTAACAGGAGATGTCAGGTTGATGATGAGTTCTGTTGGGCTGAAGCTATTTTGCTGAAAGCTTCGCTTTCAGAAACTATCGTGCACTCGTTCATTGCTCTACCTGGAATCTAACCACAACTTTAGGTGGCAAGACCCCACTATGCAGGATGCGAGGCCTCCAAAATGAGAGTCCTGACAGATCCTGCGAGACACCCGAGTTACCTCTCTGGCATCTGACATCGCAGCAAAGTGCGCAAAGCGTGACGTGGAAGCTGGTCATCCAGGTTTACAATAACGCTGGAACAGTTGATCTCGCTGAAGACGCCGTTCGTCTCCGGTGGAAGTCAAGATGGTGTCTGATTCGCGTGCCACAAGAAGCTCAGCCCCTCCGCGTAGCTGATGCCAAGGCGGGTCCTGGCCGTGAAGCAATGAAGCCTGGAGCCAAAGCAAACCTGCCAGTGCCGATTTCTACGGCGCTGCGGCGAGCTGGTGGTTCGGTGGCCAGGCAGTCTCCCACATTGAAGGTGTGCCCAATTGTGCGTCCCGGAGCAGTGTTGAGTTCAGGTACTACTGAAGCTGCGGTGGGACTGCAGAAGGAAGCTCATGCTGAGGACAGCGCTATAGGCCGTTTGGCACAGTACTATTGTAGGGTTTGAAATGCTTCGTGCATGATGTTCCAGGACCTAATTGATGCGACTCAAGCGTGCTTCAGCTGCGTTTTGCCGAGCTCACCTTCTGCATCTTGCCCCCCACCGCCGGACGACCACCCTGAGGCCTCGCAGCCTTTGCGACTTCTGTGGCCGGAGGCCTCGGCCGCGCATTGCATCACATGTGTACTCGCCTTCTCCGCAAGCCTGAGAATCGGGGTATGTACCGATCTCTCGAAACTGGGCAGAGACCAAGAACTGTCGTTAGGCGACCACTGAGACCTGCTTCTGAAGAGTTATGTTGAGAATTGGTGTGTGAAAGCTTGCCCCCGCTGTGCCAGGGCCGTCTTCTTCTGCTCCAAGTGCCGAGCTTCTACGTACTGTTCGCAGAGCTGTCAGAAGAGCCATTGGGCCAGTTCCTCAGAGCGCTGTGAATAGGCGGGACGAAGACGGGACGAATGCCGTGAGATTCCCCCAGCAGGTGCAGGGCCACAGGCACAGGTGTCGCTTGGCAGGCTGGGCTCCGTGGACTTTCCTAAGACTTCGCAACCTCTCGCGATGTCGCGCGAGAACAGATGCCGTGACTCAGATGTGATGCGTGCCGGCGTGCCGCGATCTTTGCTCGCTCTGGATTCGCTTTTCCTCGACTCCTTCTTGTACCATTCCCCTTCTCCTTCTCATGGCTTTTGAGTGTCTGTCTCTGTCTCTGTCACTCTCTCTCTCTCTCTCTCTCTCTGTGCCTCCCTCTGTTCTTCTGTTTCTCTAGGCGTGCTCCCTGCTTTCCTGCCCCATGTTTTCACGTGTGGCGACAAGCGAGAGGTCCACTGGCTGCAGCGAGAAGCATGCCTCTCAGATGTCGAACAGCCTTACCTTCACCGAGCGCTTGTTCCCTAAGGCCAGCTGAGGAAGGGAGAGATCGCAGCTTGAACAGAAAAGTGCGCTTGGATTGTCTATGCCGAGCTTCAGATCTGCGAGGCGTTGTCACTGGCAACAGCAGAAGAAGCGATGAAGGCCGTTCGATGAATGCCTAAAGGGGCTAGGTGGATGTTCTGTTCTCTCCTCGACTCTTCGCAGCGCATCCTTGCGAGATCAGGCCCACGTCAGCGCTATCAAGACGGAGGCAGACAAGGAGCCGAATTGTCAGTACAAGCAATTTCACTGAACTAGGTGAGTTTCAGTTTGCAAGCTGAAGAGCTGTAGAGGAATACGCCTTCGATTGCGAAGTTGCCATTGCCTTGGACACTTCGGCAGTTCCACACGCCATGATTGTGCGTGGCTTTAACGGAAGGATTGGGTTTGTGCATATGTTCACAAAGGGCATTAACAGGGGCACTTTTCATGTATCTCCCTGTTCAGATGACTAAAGATCGGAAATCCCGTGCAGATTGCTCACGTGTGACACGCCAATGGATGACAATGAACGACGGCCTGAATGCCAAGACCAAATCTCAAGGCCCGCTCACCTGCCCGCAAAAGAAGCCAGCAGCTGCAGGCAACCTTTCGGTGTGCACTCCTTCTGAACCTGAACCCAAGCTTGAGCACCCAACGCCCAATTCTCTCGACAGAAGTTGCAGCTCCAAGCCGAGCTCACGGCACCCAGAAGCGTTAAGCCAGTGTCAAGCTGTCACCTGCGGCTGCCACTTGAACTTACGAGCGCGCACGGGAATCTGCCGTTCGGATGCGTGCATTGCAGTTCGCACCAACACCGAATGCTTTTCCGGTGTTCCGAAGATTGACACGGAGACACGTGACCATCTCAGTGTCGTTCTCGTTCCTTCTGTTGTTGTTAAGGATCAGCCTCCTGCCTCAATGCTTCCTACGACGGCGGGCCGGATAATCGATCAAACATAACAGTGGGCCACATACAATTCCTGGAAGCCTCACGGCCGGCAATCGACCTGTCAGGCCAGTGCTGTACACACGTCTCCTCAGTGGTTACGATGTTTTCGGAGAGCAAGTCGCTGAGGTCTTGGCCCTTTCGAAGGGTTTGGCCACAGCACAGGTGCAAAGCCGGGTACTTTTCCTTCGCAACAGCGTGCTGCATGTGATAGCAGTGTAAGGTGCTCATAGCGGAAGCCCTGGCGGCCGACAAGGCTGCTGTGATTGCTTTGGGGCCTTGCACGATCCGGTTCGTGGCAGGACCTTGCCAGCCACAAGCTACAAACTCAGTTGGAGGGAGTCCGGTACATTGCGCCGCCGAGTTCTGAAGAAGCCGGCCCACAGGTTCTGTCGGGCATGCTTTTCTTCGGTACCAACCTGAGAAACGGCTCGAGTAGCGAGCAAAGGGTTAGAAGAGGGTCGTCTTGTATAGCATAGAACCCGACATTTATGGTACAAACTTGGGCAGCGAATAGCACTGGCTTACCAAACCAGAGATACCAGGGAGAAACAAACAGGCTAAATTTGAAGATTCGACTGTGCATGCGCATGGAACACCGTGCAGATCCATAAGAGTTCATGACATGATTTCAATGTTCGCGTTCAATTCCTGGCTGTGCGCAAAATCCGAAGCTGAAAGGGTTCTGCAACTTAAGCTTGGTTTGACAGCTCTCGGAATTTTTGAGTTCATTGGTGTATTCCTGCAAGCGGTAGTGCTGTGGGTTCCCCAACTTGACAATCCTGACCTTCCGGTCCAGCTAACTTTTCGCTCTGTGCCATTGCGGCACCCAACGTAGCCCTCCTGATCCTCGTGCAGCTCTGTAGCCTCTACACTCGTTGCCAACCACTGAACTCAAAAACCAACCTCAGAGAGCTAGTGGGGGCGGCAGGGAAATTATAATGTGCACGTTTGTCCATGTTGTGTCCATCGTTGGTTTGCTGCCGATGTCTTGTCATGCATGATATTTCGCGCCCAGTCATCGCAACAGACTTTGCTGCTACTCCTGCTCCTGCTTCTCCTGCTCCTGCTTCTCCTACCTGCTCCTGCTCCTATCGCTCCTGCTCCTGCTACTGCCAATGCTGCTGCTAGTGCCATTGTTGCTAGTGCGACTGCTACTGCTGACTACTGCTACTGCTGCTGCTACTACTACTACCACGACGACGACGACTACTACTACCATTACTACTAGTACTACGACGACGACGACTACTACTACTCCTGCTAGTACTGCTACTTTGCACGTTTCGTCTCTCCGTTGGTAGGGTGCAGGGAGCAAATGCGCCTGGTTTTCGGGCCCACTGCCCAGCCAGCCCAGTTTAACCGAAAAATTCGGTAAATCGAATTGGCAACAAGCGCAGTTTTAGTGTGACAGCCCCATTCTTCCCCCCGGCTGTAGGGTGCAGGTGCATAGCAATCAATGAATCAATGCTCAGGAACCACGACGAATCGTGACCGAACCACTTGCGAACCGAACCGCCTCGCATTGCGCCACAGGCCGAAAAACCAGGCACATATGCTCCACTCCCTCCCTGCAACCTCCGACCGTGGCGACGGCGTCGACCGGGCCGGGCGACGGCGAGAACTTCTACCATTACGCCTACGGTACTCCACCTCTTGTTCTCCTCCTACACCTGCTACTGCTACTCCTACTCCTCCTACTCCCTGCTGGTCAGTAGCCTTGCATGCTGCAGACTCCGCGCAGTGCAAATTGTCACAAGGGCTTGCTTGTGAGACACACTAAGAGCATGTAGAAAACCCTGGCTTCGACTAATTTCATTTTGTTGGGATGTTCACCTCGGGTGAGTGGTCGTGATTGTCTCTCCCCCTCACCCCCTCATCCCCCACTGTACAGACCAATCCTACTTGTAGTTCTTCGAAAGGGGGGGCAAACCCGAAGTCCCCCTAGTGTCTGCAGAGATTGCAAAGACTCAAGTTTGTACCTTTGCTGTCGTACCGCTTAGCCGCATAGGACACCGACCGGGGCACGTCCCCCGACAGTGACGATGTCTAATGTGTCCATACCAATATATTTCTCGAAGCAAAGTCTATAGCAACAGCGGTTACTTCAATAGATGGTTCTACGCGTCGTCTCGTTAGTCACCGCGTAGCCTGGTTCTTCCTGCCTGGCGCAGCAAGTCGGCCTAGTTGGTTTAGTTGGTTTAGTCTTTCTCTCAGCATTGAGGTTGCGGCTATGTTGGATCTTGCCGCGGCTCTGAAGGAGGACTTGCAAACAGAGAAGCTAAGAAGTGGTGTCGTAAGGAACCGCTCAGGAGCGCTGTCCTCCGGCTCTCTGGACACAGGCGCAGGAGCGCTAGGGATGCTGCCCATTGTGCCTCCCTTCGTGCAAGATGCAGTCTCGTCTCTAACTCTGAAGGCTGTAGCACAAGGCATTGGAGATCGAGGAGCGCTTGATGGCATCATGGATGAACGCGCGCAGGAAACAGGGCCTTGTTCTGAGGAGATGCCGATCCTGTTTTGTCCGCCTGGATGTATCTTGGTCCTCACGAGTCCTAAGAGTCTCCGTAGTGGTTCCGTCGCTGGTCATTCAGGCTTTACGACGCCTACGCCCGTGGCCTCGCAGAGTCTCGGCATTTTTGGACCTCTCTCTCAGCCTTCTGGAGCCCTTCCGAGAGTCCTTCCAAGGACAGGCCATCTTCTTACACCAAAGCCCTCTCTCAAATGAGGCCGAACTGGCGCGAAATCGCGGTTAAGAGTTCGGGTTCTTGATGCATGCGGGCACAGCGGGAGAACGGGCAGCTGACGGCAATGTCTTCAGACAGCCCTTCCAAACCCTTCAGTCCGGGGTTTCGGAGATTCTTTGCCCCAGCCAATGGCTTGCATTCATTGCTACGCTTGTGCCTTGACACGGGCAGGATCGTGGCGTTGCTGGCTGTTCGAGACATGCTTGCTGCCAGCACTGGGCTCCTCCAGGGCACGCAGGCGCTTTCACTTGGCAACGAAGGGGGAGAGAGGTGCGCAGTGACATTGGTGCGCATCGTGTTTGAGTTTCAATCGGTTTTGTCGAGCGTGACAGACAACGGAGGAAAGCGCGCTTCTCATGCTCGCATGCTGTACAGAGACTTGCAAGCACACTCGTTCACGCACGAACTCAGCTCAAGTTATTTGCCAAGAGTTCAGAGACTTTGGAAGGCAGCAGAAGATCATGACCGAAAGAATTGTAGCAGAGGGCGTGCCCCCTCGAGAACCCAACAAAGACTTAAGCCGCGGCGAGAAACCAAAATTCCCTTCTTTGTCTGTTCTGGCAGGCAGGCAAACAATGCTTTGCGGACATGGCTGTCGCAGAATCTGCTGCTGTGGTCCTGCAGATGGATCCCTTGAAAGTCTGCTCTCTTCTGAGCAATGGAATGGTTCGTGTTAAAGTTATGTATGGTTCATGTGCTGGCAAGACACGCTGGCCCTTTCACGCTTTCAAGTGCCTAGGCCGTGAGGATTTGGGGCCACTCCGTGAGTTCTATCCCCAGAAAGGACCACTGCCGTTGCTTCGATACAGCTCCTAGCGCGATGCTATTGCAACGGTTTGCAACACCGAATGCGCAGGAGCCTTGAGCATCGGTGTTGAGGAGGAAGAGGAAGATGATGAAATCCAGCCATGGCATAAATTCTGAAGCCATGCAATCTGTCAGTGCAATGGATGTTGAACTGGCGTCATGGCCGAAATGTACATACTGTACATACATGTCATCCAAGACTTAGACAAAGCCTCTGAGTTGTGGCTGTTCACCCGCCGCATGCACGCAGACCCTTCTCGTGTGGCGGCGAGGGAGGTACACCGTCTTTCCCAGCCGGGTTCTCTCAACATGAGTTCCTGTGGTCTGCTCGTACATCTGCAGGATGGTCTACAAAGCACGGCGCTCTTCAACAGCATGGTTGATGCGTATGGCAAAGTGCCAAGCCAAGCATTTTTAGAACACCAGGTTGGATGTCGTTTTTTCAGAGATGAGGCTGGCGATCTCAAAGCTGCAGTGGCGACATTCGACACGATGAGGCCGTCAAGTCTTGACGGCGAGAAGCCGCTGTTAGCCGATGCTAGAGAAGCTCTAGAATCCTTGTTGCAAACCCGCACACCTGTCACAGAGTGCATCGATCTGTTCGTTCCAGCGAGGGCCTCGGCAGTGCTGCCCAACAAGACCAGCTACAACATCCTTGTCAATGCCTACGCTCAGGCAGTGCCGCACAGTTTGCATGACCTCACGGAGTCTCAGACGGCGGATCCCTGTGCCAGGCAGGGGAGATGCGCTCAGCAGTGAAAACAATGACAGAAATGCGTCGTGGCGGCCCCAGCGCAGTCTGAGAATCGACGTGTCATCTGAAGCCGCTTGGACCAAGGACAAGAACTGCGGCCAGACACCATCACGTGCCCGCTGCGATGTCGTGGTAGGCTGATGTCCTCTGGGGCTTGCAAAGTGTTGTTTGCCATGACTGTCTCGGGATAAGCAAGAGAATTTGGCGACACCCGGGGTGACATCTTGCGCTCAGGATGCAGAAACATTTGAACACACGAATGTGGCCTTCGGAGGAGAGGCTGAAGCCATAAGAAACGTGTTGCGATGTGCACTCTTGCGGTGAACAATGACGCTAAAGGAACGAAAGTCATCTGTAAAATCTGGGTTCCCAACAGGCATGGTAACTTCAAAAACGTTTGATAGAAGAGCAATGAAGGCTGGAGCGAGACATTTACGCTGCCGCTAAAGACGAAGCGCATGCAAGAAAGCCTGTCGTCACTACTGTTGCCGCCTTGAGGGTTTTGGTCTCGTCCCTCCCCTCAACGTTTGCTTGCCACAGCACCAGTTGGGCCTCAGCCTTTGTGCAGGTGCGCAGGAAACAGCAATAGAAAGAACTCCAAGATCTCAAGAAGCCTGCTACTGGCCACTTCTTTGCAAGCCGAAAACAGCGAGTCCGCAACCTTCGAAGTTCGCCCCGTGGTAATGCAAGCTTCTGCGGCTTCCTTCCAAAAACGAGCTTGCAAAGAACAACTACAATGTGAAAACGACTACGATTGCTGCGGCTGCTGGTCGAAGATGACAAACGACGACAAACGCCAGTCCAAGACTGAAGTGCCAAAGAGATGGGGACGCTTGCGATGTGGGAGTGTCGCCCGGAACATGCAGCGGGAAGCATCCGTCAGTTGACTGCCGTTAGCGAGCTCCAGCCTTGACGAAGACACGCCGTTGCGACTGTGAGACTCCGAAGTCAAGCCAAGGCTTAAGCCGACAACTTCACGGTTGAACCTTTCAGGTTGAATCTGAGCTGGAAATCCTGCAACCTTCAGGCATTTTTCCTTGGAGAGCGCATAGGACTGAGGACTGACTGCCTTTGGATCCGTTGTGCCGTTTCGACGCGTCGGGAACAAACCGAAGAGCCCTGCAGTACATGACACTTCCAGACTTCCAGGTACACATCTATCGTTGCTGGGCTTTCCGGTGTTGGAAATACCAAACTGGCCGAGGACCCGCGCTGTTTCACCAGGATCGTGCACCATGCAGCTCATTGTTTGTAGTCGCAGGAATGGCTGGACAGCATGCGCCGTGCTAACTGCGAGCCGAACGAGGTGACCTTTGGTACGATTTTGAGCTCGTGCGAGAAGCGACACAGGGTGCAGGCAGCAGAGCAACTGTGGACAAAAATGGTTAGCTCGAGTATGCAGCCGAATATCGTTCATTTCAACACGTTCATCAACATCTATGCGGCCGCTCGGCAGCCAGCAAAGGCAGAGGGAAAGTTCAATGACATGGTGCGTGGAAGACAAATGCCGGATATGGGAAGTTTTGGATCACTGATCAAGGCCGCTGGACGTGCGCCAGATGCATCGCGTGCACACTTATGGCTGGAGCGTGCAAGGAGTGCTGGTGAAAGACCAGATGCTCGCGCATTTGCCTCGATGCTAGCGGCCTGTGCACAGGTGGGTGATGTCCAACGAAGCAGAGAGATCTTACAGGAGATGGAAAGACACGGCATTGCAAAAAATGTTGTGACCTACACCACGCTTGCTCGGACCTGTGCCATGGCTGGAGATCTCCAAGAGGCGGAAAAGGTGATAGATTCCATGAGCGAAGCAGGCATATCGCCAACCTCTTTGACAATCAATGCAATGATGACGGCCTGTGAAAACGTGCAGCAACCTTTGTCAGCAGATCTCTGGTTCTTACGATTGGTTGCTCGCGGAGCAAAAGTGGAAGTAGTTGGTTCGAACAGTTTGCTGCAGGCGTGGGTCAGAACAGACTGTCGGCGGATCGTAGCATGGCTTGGGAGATTAGAGTCTGTTGGAGTTCTCCCCGATGTGATCTCCTTCAATGTGCTGATGAACTCGGCGTCTCTGGCGCTCGACAAGGACATGGCCCTTGAGGCCTGGGCAGGACTTAGGGCTGCCAATTTGCGGCCGACTCTCGCCAGCTATCGAACTGTGTCGAAGGTCTTGGCGAGGTTTGGCGATTATAAGCAGCTTTCGGAGATTCTTGACGCTGCGGCCAAGTTGCGACCACGAGATTTCTTCTGCGAGCGTGCTTTTCTCAGTGCATGCGCGAACGCCAACCCCAAGGCAGCCAAGGAAGCAGAAGAGGCGTTCTTGGCCTCGCAGCACCTTTTGCGAGACGATGCTGTTGCCAATCGGGCACTGCGATTGGCCGTGGGTGATGCGCGGTATTCGGAGCTCAGCAAGAAGATGAACCTGCCCAAGCCGAGCATCATCGCAAGGGCTGACACTGACACCCACACTTCGAGAGAAGGAAGCCACGTGACTGCGACGCTGACAGGTGAGATGAAAAGGTCTCCCAAAGTACAGTTTGTGGTGAGTAAGGCAGCCACACACTTCGCCAGTGTTTCAGAGGTGGCCATCAGGTCATCACCGGACAACCAGGGACAGGAGGATGGTAGACGGTCGAAAGGCCCCAAGCCAAGGCCAGCACGCCCTGCCGTGGTGGTCTCGAGTGCCCCGGAGCCGCGTACTCAGTGACTCAGTCTCTGTGTGTGCACGTGCGTGCGTGTGCTGTCGCCTTGCATATATAACGATGTGTAACGATGTTGGAAGGTCTCTGCTTCGTGTTCCTGGAGCTCCTGCTCGGATCACTGAAAGCAGAGACTACAGGCATGCGTGCCTAAAGGGATTATACTGACTGACAAAATCACCATGAATCACCTAGCGGTTCACAGATGCGATGTCTCGTTTGCCGTGCTGTGATATTGGAATGAGAATATGCGTGAGAGAGATGTTGAGCAGGTTTGGCCTTCGTGCACGATTACGACCTGGCTTGAGCTAGATCATTGCCGAATGCCAGCTTCAACTTCATCGTACTCACAGGCTGCGGCCCCGCGGCGAGTGACGGCTGGGTTCAGGTGCCAGCCCCCTCTGGCCGACGGTAGCCAACATGGCCAAGATCACGGTGATGGTGGCATCGAGCAAAAAGAATCAAGCTACCTGACCTTGGTGGCTGGCTTCCTACCTCAGGGCGAAGTGCCGAAGTGCAGGTGGCAGATATGTCGAAGCATGCCATTTGAATGGGCACTTCGGCCCACAATTGGCTTGCCCCTGCTGATGTTGTGACGCATGGCCTGGAAGTGGCACAGCCTGGACAGAAGCCGTTTGGGCCACTGCCGCCACTGCCATCCCAGGCAGGAGCAGAGTGGGAGAGTGGTGAGTGAGACCTGGCCACGAGATATCGGACGGAGACCAAGCGGGAACAACACCAAACAGTTCTGCATTCCTTAGCGCGACGATGCGCGATGTGAAGTGTGCTGACGAGTTCGCAGTGCAGAGCAGAGCATCAAAATGCGCGATTACGGGAGTGCTTTAAGGCTTGTGGCTAGAGCCGGGACGAGCTCCTTCGCAAAAAGACTTGTACAAGTCCCGACCGCATGTGTCTCAATGGAACCGTCCGCAGTCCAGCTCATTGCTTCCCGTGGTGCAGCTGGCATTCCTTAGCTGCGAGCCGCTTAGATTTTGCTCTGAAGCTGCATTTCGCTCCGTACGACTCTCGGACATGCCGAGGCTGAGCCTCATGCCATTGCGGCTGTAGAGGCCATCCGGCTGGGAATGTTCGCTATGCCTGGTCTCAACACGTCTCGGCTAGGGCTCTGAAGCGGCGAAGCCCCGATGGAAGCTTATCGATACGTCTTGCACTCAGACTCCCGGCTGTGTAGAGCTACGCAATGAGGCAGAACCCCCGCCGCGGGCCAACTATCCGGTAACGAGGTCAGAAGCTCAAGAGCAAGAGGTGAGCAGGCCATAAAGGCCTGTTAGGTCGAATCGTTTGCATCGCTGAGGTTATGACAGTACAGCTTTCCGAGTATGTGCTGCCCTTTGCTACATATTTCGCCGAGTTCCTAGGCAAGGCGCTGCATGGCACATGAACAGCCCTTCTTTCACGTGGACGTGCCATGGCCATGGCAGGGACCTTTTTTGTGGCGTTCACTTCGAGCCTGCTCATGGTGAGCTGGCATCTGAATCGTCGCTGTCCATGCAACTGAAGCGATTAAAAAGGCTGATGGCCTCTTCCTAGGAGATGAGACTTTCGTCGGATCATGGGCTTGGCGTGCATCTGGGATGGCGTCTGTAGCCCAAGGCTAGCAACAGTTCAGGACTTGTCCCGCTTGCATGGGCTGTGCGAAGCCTTTTTGGTACCTTCAACAGTGCTTTGCTCACCGGCTTTCGGCTTGGGTACCAGCTTGGCATGGCTCTTGCATTTTCCCTGTCGGGGTACCGTGCCTTCCCACGACCATCCTGCAGATCAGGCCGTGCAGGCACTATTGCAAAAAAGAGTTGATCTTCTTTCGCGTGCTGTGACTGCATAGATGACAGGCCTGAGCCATCAGGATCGTTGGACCTCGTGGACTTGGCGGACTCGGGTGGCATTGCAACTGTCCTTGGGCTGTCGCGGCGCTTTGGCGTGCGCTGCCAGCAGCTGCGCGGCAAGGTTCTGTAGCAGGAGCCCTTACCCGCCGAACCATGCTGACATTTTCTCGGCCCTGGGGATTTGCCACACGCAGGATGGCACGTCCAGCTTTCGGCGTTGATAGCAGACGGCCCGTGTTTGTTGTCGGGAACGAAGCGGCCGACGTTGACTCCCTGGTGTCAGCGTCCCTCGGCCCTCGCAGTACACAAGGCTCAATCACCTTTCAGAAGGCTTCGTTGTGGACGGGTAGAGTCCCGCAACTTGTAGAATTTCTGTGGCCTGTGGCAAGCCTGCTTCAGGAACGAAATGCAGTTTGTGAGGCCGACACAAGTGCCCTGCTTCGTGGAGCACATGCTAGAGCGAAATATTTTTCTCATAATGCTTCGGGCAACCACAGTGTCCCAATCGATGAGACGAAGTGACTACCTTACATCGATCGTATTGATCATTCATCATATAGTCATGTTTGAAGGGCAGCGCGCGAATTCTGGGATTCTTTGGGATCGGGATTCGGACTGCCTGGCTCGAAAGGTATGTTATGGCCCAGCTCCTCGAAAGTCCAGACGTGCAGGGTATCGCTCTGGCGCAGATTCCCCGAGAGGAGTTTCGATTGCGAGGCGATGCGCTGGCACTTTTCAAGGAGGCCGGCAGCAAGGTTGTGGCAGAGTCTTGACAGAACAAAGCATGCGGAAGGGTCATGGCTAATTGGTACTTGTTGTTGGCTCAAAAGCGCAAAACCCACATGCCGATTATATCGGTGCCGTTGGTGTTCCCAGCACCTCCAAATTGAGGGTTCCCTCGCTTGCCGAAACGCTCGGTATTTACGTTTCCTCTGCCTGCTCTGCCGAAAACATCGGTGATTATTTGCGGTGCTTCCTTCGGATTTCCAGTCCAGAACATCATCCATTCCCAGCTAACGTCCATAATGATTCAAGGACGTCCACTCCGACCCAGGTGCTGGTGTTGCTGCTGCTGCTGCTGCTGCTGTTGCTGCTGCTGCTGCTGCTGCTGCCGCTGGCGCTGCCGCCGCTGGTGATGGTGATGGTGACGGCGAGGCTCAGAAATCATCTTCATCAGGCTTCGGACTCTCACCTATTTACGGATAAAGAAATTGAAGCCGTTCGTCACCTCCATTGCAGATACACCGCTGACGGACCAAGAGAGACGTGCAACACTCTCAGAAATGGCTCCAAAAAAAGGTTCGTCGTAGCCGTGTTGAGTTCGAGCGCCTGTTTCTGTAAATTACACAAACTTTTGTACTATGCTGCACTTTCAGCATATATCAATACCGCGCAACCTCAGCTGCAGGCTCTGAACCCTAAAAACCCTGAACACCAAAAACCCGAGTGCTCTGGTGAAAACGCAGATTCGCCTTCGCTCGGGTGAAGATCTCCTTTCCATGATGGAAGCGCAAACCGGCGCCTCTATGAGAGCCTTCGGCTTCTTTGGCACTTGGCAGAAGTGCCAGAGGATGCAACTCGGGCCAAGCCGCCCGGATGTAACACCGCACCAGGGGTCATCACATGGATTACCAGTCTGTCTATGGTGTGGTCTGATGGTTGAGCCACGTGTGTCGATGTGGAAGTACGGGCAGTGCTCGCTCAGTGTTTCAAGAAGGTGGTGAGTGAGAAGGGTTACAGTCGATCGTGGTGTGTTTTTGTTTCTTGTTTTTGGGAGGACTGAATGATTTTCGTGAAAATTGCGAGCGAGCCCTAGAACGTGTTTATTTTTCAGGTTCTTTCGGAACCTGTCAAGTTTCATACGCCTACCGTCCTCGGTCACCTTGAATTACAATCGCCACTAACATGTGCATGACGCCTTGGAACCTAGACGCCACTCACCCAACCACCCCAATCCCCACGCCACCCGCCCCGCCTCGCTCGGGCTCAGGGATTAGGATTTTCTTGATTCGGAGTGTGGGGTTTTAGGGTGTAGGGTTTCCGGGTTTGGGAGTTGAGGGATGGGAAAATGGCTATCAAATCTAGACGCCGAAGCTTCGGCGGATACGAGGCATAGTTCATTGCAGCTGTGTCTTTGAAGTATTGCTCAGCTCTCAGCACCCAGGATGGAAGCCCAGTTCATCTCCACTTTTGGGATGAGATAGATTGGCCTGCTGTGGACGCTCTGGAGGGAAGATCTGTCGTGCTGACAGACCACAACAAGATGACTTCGCCAGTTGCCAGCCACTTTGATGGGCGCGTAGAGTGGGCCGGGATCTTACCTGCAACCATGATCGGGTGTTCTAGTACTTGATGGTTCTCGTTGTGCATGAATACTGGGTGAGTGCCAGTCATTGCGCAGGTACTCGACCATCATGCTGGTGGTATCCAGTATCCTGATGCTCGCAATGACATCGACGAGGGGTTGGGATCGTGCTGTTCACTTGTCATTGCCTCAGTGCCGAGCAAGTAGTTAATGGCAACACAAGTGCCGTCATCGGATCGTTGAAAGGTGACGGAGCAGCTTCTTCAGAGGCCCGCTGAAGGTCATGAAATTTCCTGGCATGTAGACGACGACACGACAGGAGCTCTGCGAAGTCCAGGGAACTGGTCACTTTGCTAGCGGGAGTCATCCTGCTTGATTGTCGAAACTTTGACGAGAAAGAAAAGAAAGGATTTTTGCCAGCACTGGGTTCAGAACAGCAGCGATATCTTGCAAAGTGCAGCATGGGATTGGTCTCAGGTACGGACAGGGATCGAGCAGCTTTGGAGCAGCTCCAAGGCTTGGTTCCGGTGAAAGGGACCAAAGCTTGGTGTGCTCCTCAGGGCTGCGATTCTCGAAAGGCGAGGTGTTGCATGTCCTACCAAGGTACAAGGAGCTCATGCACGCACGGAAAGACGTGTCCCACCTGTCGGTGCGGGACCTGATGTTGCTAGATACGAAAGTAGTATGTTTGCGAGGGCTAAATGCCGCCTGGAAGCACGCAGCCGGCTTGCTCGTCACAGGTTTCAGCTGTGGTGCGTTCTTTGCCAGTCTCTGGAAGCAGAGGTTGCCTTTGCCAGCATCTTCGGCACGGTTCAAGAAATTTGTGCCAAAGCGGGTGAAGCATCTTCCGTTGTGGAAGCAGCCCAAGTCTTGGCAAGGGACCGCGGCTACCAGGCCGGGCTCTGGGACTGCGCTCACTAGCAGATTCTGTGTCTTGCGCCAGGCTGTAGTTCTGCTTTTCAGCAAGGCGCCGAAGTCTTGAAGCCGTCCTATTCTTTCAGCAACTGCTTTCAGCACTGGGCGAGGACAAGACGAATGGCAGAAAGGCCTTGGCCTTCGTTCCTCTCGAAAATCCCGAAGCACAGGAACTCTGCAATGTCATTGCTTCTTGACTCAAGAGTTTGAGTTTCAGAATTCGGAGCGACATGGAGCGACGGGACACGGGGAGCGACGGGACGCAACGAGAGGTGACACGAATGATGGAAAGCCCAGGCCTGGGCGTGGCGTGAGCAGAGCGTGAGTCAGTGTGCTCTGCTGTGGTGCTTTGGAGGCAAGCTACCAGAGGATCTGCGCAAGAATCCTCTTTACGAGACGCAGGGGCTGCTGGAAACCGGTTTCCAGCTGAAGCTTCTGGAGGTTCCTACGGAACTCTAGCAATAAAGTGGCAGAGCAGAGACTGGTCCCAGGAGATGAGCCCTCTGCACGTTTACCACATCAAGGGCGAGGTCTCCAGAAAAACCGATGCTCAGCGGGAAAGAGCTAGTACAGCGTGTGCTTTGCGTCCTCAAATCTTAAGTGTCCTTTTGCATGGCACGTTCTGTTCCGCCGTTTAGAGCGGAAGCTGGACCGGAGAACAGATTAGGACAGCAAACTCTGAACTAACCCTTCCACATTGAAATCCAGAATCCGAGAAGCAGGCGAGGGACGCTCCCCCAGTTTCTGTGCGGGCTGATAGAAGTATTCACACCACCATGGCTACCCGCATTTCACAAGCTTCCCAGGGGCATTCAAAGATTATGTACACTTTGCCTGCAAGTCACTTTAATGCCACCTCGCGGCCATTTTGGCTTAAGTGCCTGTTTTTGTTGTGTTGTGTTCTGTTGTCTCTGTCTAGCTGTTGGGCTGGTGCTGGTCATGTCGCTGGTGCCTCTCTCGCGCTACGTTCGCAGAGCCCGCAGCCTCGCACAGGCGGAGACTGATATGCTGACGGCCACCTTGGAGGCTATCCCTCGGGGTGAACTGCGCCGAATGGTTTCTGTTGCTAAGGAGATCCTTGAAGAGGACGAGCACAGCGATGCCGAGTCGTCTGCCCCCACTGTGCTTTGTGACTGGAAAGCACCTGACCAAGGTGGTGATCTGCCGTCGGCTGTCGACACTGACCTCCTGGGCCTTGGGACTGACGGTGGCAGTGGTATGCCTGGTTCCTCGTCTGACGCAGGACCTGCTGTTCTTGCTGCTGAAGGCGGGGCTGACACCACTGCCGTTCCTGACTCTGGCGGTCTGTCAGCAACTGTACCCGCTGGCCTGGATGACCACGAGAGCGA
>CAJNJA010010632.1:212-14090 GCA_905231915.1 Symbiodinium necroappetens
GTTTAGGGTTTAGGTTCAGGTTTGAGGTTTAGGTAAAGGTGTGCAGTACACCCAGAACAGGTGACAGCAAGAGCCTGGCTTAAACCTTCAATGCACTGCTAGACTCAAAGCCTCAAATTTCCGACCCCTGAAACCCCTGAAGCCCAAACCCACAAAATCCAACCACAGGAACCCGTGAACCCCCAGCAGAATCCTGAGTTTCAGGATAACAAACCGCCCCAAACAACACACCGATACTTCGTATGATCTGCATGTCCGAGTGCATGCTCAGAATGGACGGACCTGCGGATGAGAAAAGGGTTCGTGGCAATTTCAATTGCAAAACAAGAAGCTGGCTGACCTCCCTCCCAGGTATCCCTCTTCGAAGTACGTTGGCCGACCGTCCTGGCCGAGATTTGGAGGTTGATCCGAGCCATCACCATGGACCCGGGGATGGTGAATTTTTTGTTGTAAGAGGGGGCGGGGCTCAGGGCTTCAAAAAGGTTCGGGTTTAGGGTTTAGGGTAAAGGGATCTATGAGGATTCTTTAAGGGATGAGGGTTCCGTCGGTTTTTGGCGGTTTAGGGTCTGACCAGGGTTTTACTCTCTGGGGCTCTCGTCACTACAAAGATCTTGATTGTTCAAGTCCGGAGCCTTGCACGATACCTGCAATTCTTCTTCTAAACACCGTCAAAAAGCAGCTTGAGAACCCTTCCCAAACACTATCCGCACGCTGCGGTAACCCTTTCCAAGCAATACTCGAATACGGTGATAAAAACTCGTTTAGAGTCCTGGACCCCAAACCCCTAAAGTTATCAGAGCTAACTAGAACCCTGGACCTAAAGACCTGACGCTTACCTAAACCCTAAACCCTGAACCCTATACCCTGAACCCTAGACTCGAAAAAGGCCCGAGCCCCTGAAACGGGCCCGGAAACAACACCAAAGCCAGCCTAAACTCTGAGAGGGACATCTTACTTACACCCTAAACATTAAACCGCCCTATACCCCTAAACCGCTTAAAACGCCTAAACCCCTAACCCCTAAACCCCTAAACCCCTAAACCCTAAACCGCCCAAACCCCTAAACCCTAAACCGTCCTAAACCCCTAAGCCCTAAACCGCCCCAAACCCCAAACCCTAAACCGCCCTACACCCCCTTAAGCAAATTCAAATCAAAGCTACAAAGAGGACCTCGTGACCCTCCCGAGCCTGGGATGCCTCATGCCAGTACCTTCCGCCTTTGGCGAAGCTTGGCAATTTAGGGTTTTACGGTTTTGGGGTTTTAGGGTTTAGGGTTTTGGCAATCTAGGGTTTTAGGGTTTATAGGGTTTATAGGGTTTATAGGGTTGAGGGCAGAGGGCTTAGGGTTCAGGGTAGTTAGGATTGTGCTTTGAGTGAAGGGTTCTCTGAGGGCGTTTCTAGGGGCCGAAGGCTGAGCATAGGGGCCTAAATTTCATTGAAATGTGGTTTATTGGTTTATACCTGGGGATCCAAAAACCTACCGTTTTATGGGTTCTACCCTCTAATTCAGGGGCCATAACCTACTATTTTGTAGGATTTGGGGGTCACAGGTAGGGATTATAGGGGTTATAGGGCTTGGAGTAGTTAGACTCGTGCTTTTATGGGGTGTGATCAAGGTTGTACAGGGGTTCACGGCTTACGGCACTGGGCTTGGTAAGGAGAAGAGGGCTTTGGGACATACTACCGTACTATATTGTACTATTCGCAGGGAACCCTATACAGAGTCTAAACAGTCTTACTGAAGAGTCCTAGCCCTGTTTTTTCCAGTACCCCAACCAGGGCATGAATCTTCCGAGCTCCGGGTTGGTGAGGCTTTTGGGACTGTTTAGGGTTTAGGAGGTCACGGGCAGGAGGTGTTTCAGGTTAGGGCTTCAGGGCTTGGGTTCTTGGCATTCGGACCGGAGTTTAGGGTTGAGGGTTTAGGGCTATCGGAGCCCTGGGTTCACCTAGGGACTCACTGAATTCGCCCTAAACCAACCCCGTTCGCGGTGCATTTTCGAGGTGCCTGGGCTTGACCCCTAAACCCTAAACCCTACACCCTAAACTCAAATAGGGTTTAGGATTTAGGGTTTAGGGTGTAGGGTTGAGTTAAGGGTCTAGGGTTTCGTGACACTCCAGGAGATGATGGTGAGATATCTCCTGCCCGTCGCCCCACGGCTGCAGCTTGAAATGGAAACGGGCCCTTCATCGTTTGAGTCTCAAACATTTCACTGATTCTACTGTATACAGTCTTATAATCTTCAGAGCTGACCGACTGAAAACCCACTCTTACAATTCTGTCACGGAACTTGATACCCGGGTTTTCATGATTGGAATAAGATTCCTTCAAAGGGGTCCTTGAAGGGTCTCCATAAGGGATTTACGATTGTATAACATAAGGGCCTTACTGATTCGATTGCGTAGGAATTCGGGAATAAATTTAAGTATAGTAGTCTTACATTCAGGAATGTGAATCAATGTATAGTAACCCTAAACCCTTAAACCCTTAAGCCCTAAACCCTAAAGTCCTAAACCCTTAAACCCTAAAGCCCTAAACCCTAAAGCCCTAAACCCTAAAGCCCTAAACCCAAAAACTCTAAAACCCTTAAACCCTAAACCCCTAAAGCCCTAAAGCCCTAAACCCTAAACCCCTCTTTTAGACACCCGGGGCCTACTCCTGCCTTGAAATGCGAGCCCGTGGACCTGAAAACAGGGTTTGCGGTTTAGGGTTTAGGGTTTTGGGTTCAGGGTTTGAGGTTTAGGGCTTAGGGTTTAGGCTTATAGGGTTTAGGGCGTATAGGGTTTAAGGTTTAGGGTTTAGGGCTTATAGGGTTTAGGGTTTAGGGTTTAGGGCTTATAGGGTTTAAGGTTTAGGGTTTAGGGTTCAGATTTTGGGGGTTTAGGCTTATAGGATTTAGGGTTTAGGGCTTAGGGCGTATAGGATTTACGGTTTAGGGTTTAGGGCTCAGGGTTTAGGGCGTATAGGGTTTAAGGTTTAAGTTTTAGGGCTTATAGGGTTTATTAGGGTTTAGGGTTTAGGGCTTATAGGGGTTCAGGGGTTTAGGGCGTATAGGGTTTAGGGTTTCTGGGTTAGGGTTTAGGGGTTTAGGGTTTAGGGTTTAGGGCTTAGGGCTTATAGGGTTTAGGGTTTAGGGGTTTAGCGTTCAGGGTTTAGGCTTCAGGGTTTAAGGTTTAGGGTTCAGGGTTTGGGGCTTAGGGTTTAGGGGTGGGGGCATGGGGGTCAGAGCTTGGGCTTAGATGTAGGGCATAAGGGTATATCAAGGGGTAAGGGCCGCTGTACCGCCCTTTGTTTTTGGATTCCTCAATTCGCGTTTTTTTTTTTGCGCTCTGGGCCGGAATCTGAAATCCGTTGCGATCCCATGAGAGGTTGGTTTTCGCCCTAGACCCTCCGAAGCCCCAAGGCCCGAACGTAATCCCCCAAAAACTCCTACGACTCAGAGCCTCGAACCTGAAACGATTGACATTCCAGGGTTTAGGGTTTGGGGTTTGGGGTATAGGGTTTAGGGTCTCTTCAAAGCCCTCATCAACCTGCCACAGTCGCTGGCAGAAAGCCTCGCAAATCCCTACACCTCAAGCCCTAAAGCCCTAGAGACACTAACACCATAAACAAGAAAAAAGCTCTGAAACATTACCCCTTAACCCTAAACCCCCAAACCCTAAACCCTAAACCCTAAACCCTAAATCCTAAACCCCCAAACCCTAAACCCTAAACCCTAAACCCCAAGCCCTAGACCCCTAAACCCTAAACCCAAGGTGGGACCCATATGAAGGCCCTCAAAGCCCAACCAACCTGAAAGTTTCTTCGGCCCTGCACCTAAGAGAGAGGGGCCTTTACAATTACCTCTACCGTTCTGGGGGTTCCTTATTAAAGATTATAGTAGAATTATACTTCTAAACCCTAAACCCTATTGAGGCCAAAAATACTCTTTGCGACTTCGGGCTTGTGCTGTTGGTCTTTAGGGTGTTTAGGGCTTACACCCTAAAACCCTTAAATTCCTTATAAACCCTAAATTCCCTAAACCCCAAACCCCCAAATTCCCTAAACCCTAAAGCACTAAATTCCCTAAACCCCAAACACCCAAACCCCCTAACCCCAAAGCCCCAAACCCCCTAAACAGCGCCGCGTAGGTGCTTGCTGGCCTGACTTTCGTCGCTTGGGGCCTCCTTCTCCTCCTTCGCAAGTCTCTGCGCCCTGGGCCACAAATGATTTCAGGGTTTGGAATTTATGGTTTTAGGGTTTTGAGGGTTGGGGGTTTATGGTTTGGGGCTTAAGTTTTAGGGTTTAGGGCTTAAGTTTTAGGGTTTAGGGCTTAAGGTGCGCTCGCCAAGGTAGTAGCTTTAAGGCTTTTGTTTTTTTGCATTTGTGGTTTGTGGTTTCTTTGGTGTTTTTTCAAGGCTCTCCAGATTTGTTTACTTACTTTCCCAGGGATAGAGATAAAGGTTGCATTTACAGTACGTATCTGAGTCTTAGGTACTTGCACCGTGAGGGGTCTCGCTATATTTAAGTTTTCATCAGCAGGAAAGCCGTATTTACGATTGATCCCTCGCATGGCATATTCCACAAAGTTGCGTGTAAAGCCCGATGAAAGCATATACGACTCTGAACCCTAGAAGCCCTAAACCCTTAACCCACAACTTAAGCCCTTAAACCCTAAAACCCTGCACAAGACCCTCGTAAAGCCCGATGTCAATGCAGCTCCCCAGCGGAACAAAAGAGAAGGCCAAGAATTCGGGAGGTATTTTTAGGGTTTGGGGTTGTTCTGAGGGCAGTCTGTAGATTACGTATACATGGGGGTCGCCCTTGTAACTGCACCACCGAAGTAGCCCGATGACCCTACACCCTAAACGCCAAAGTCGAAGCGCTAAAACTTAAGCCCTAAACCTATGCCCAAAACCCGATGCCGTGGCCCCAAGACGCCAAAACCCTAAACCTAACCATTCCCCCAGAAAATGTAAGAAATCGAAGCCGCTTTCGAGGCGCTGCGCACCGGGGAAGTTCGCCAAGTCCTTGCAAGAGTACATCACCGTCTCTGGTGCTCAGGCGCCTGGGTTTTATAGGCTAAGCCTTAAACTCTAAACCCCAAACGCTAAACCCTGAACACTAAACCCTAAACCCGGGTTTAAAAATTTTCGGGTGTAGAAGGTTTTGGGTTTTTTGTGGCTTACTGCGCCTACCCGGGGATTTAGAGGCTGCCACTGCGCCTTGTGGGTCTCTTACCGGGCTTGCTGTGGCTCTTTAGTGGCTCATGACATCAGAGTGTAGGGTTTGGAGTTTAGGGAACTTAGGGGTTTTTAGGGTGTAGGGTTTTGAGGGTTTGGAGTTTAGGGAATTTAGGGGTTTTAGGGTCTAGGGTTTTGAGGGTTTGGAGTTTAGGGAATTTAGGGTGTTGGGTTTAGGTTTTAGAGTTTATAGGCTTTAGGCCTTATGAGGTTTAGAGTTTAGGGTTTGGGGTTGTGAGCTCTCAACGCTATGCCTGGAGCGTACTGGTCCTTAAACGTCCTCAAGACAAAAGCCTAGGACATTTTCAGGTGGGTAGTTACCGTTATAGGAGCCTTACAGAAGCTCTATATACCTCATAGCAGCCTTATAGAAGCCCTATATACCCTAAACTCCCCAGTAGTTTCCTGTAAGTCTTTCTCCCCGAGCCCTAAACCCTAAACCCTAAACCCCCTAAACCCCACACCCCAAACCCTAAACCCCCTAAGCCCTAAACCCCCTAAACCCTAAACCCCACACCCCAAACCCGTATCGTCGCGACTTGAGTTTCGGAGGGTAGGGCCTTCAGCCCTAGAGCCCCAGAGAGTCCCTCAAATCCCAAGGGCTTGTTTCAGGGATCCTTTTTGGGGATTCCTTTAAGGGTTTAGGGTTTAGGGGATCCTTTTTGGGGATTCCTTTAAGGGTTTAGGGTTTGGGGGATCCTTTTTGGGGGATTCCTTTAAGGGTTTAGGGTTTAGGGGATCCTTTTTGGGGATTCCTTTAAGGGTTTAGGGTTTAGGGGATCCTTTTTGGGGATTTAAGGTTGAGGGGATCCGTTTTGGATCCCTTTTGGGGATTCCGCTAAGGGTTTAGGGTTTAGGGGATCCTTTTGGGGGGATTCCTTTAAGAGTAGATCCGCCTCAGTCTAACGGCCGAACCCCCCCAAGGCCTGCCCCAAATCTTCAAATCCTAGGTTCCTAGCTTTGCTTTCTTGCTATTATGGTTGTCATTACTAGTACTACTATGGTTGCTACCACAACGTATACGGTATAAGGGCTGTTGCATGTTGTTGCCTTGTTACGACCACTGCCATCATCACGCTCTTGCTTCTGACTGTTATTCTTGTCAGTAGTCTTCCTGCTATCATCACCTATTAAACATGGTTATCGTGACTATCATTCCCTGAACCCTAAACCCTAAACCCCTGAACCCTAAACCCTAAACCCTAGACCCTAAACCCTAAATCCCTGAACCCTAGACCCTAAACCCTAAATCCCTGAACCCTAAATCCCTGAAACCCTAACGCCTCCGAGCTGGCAAAGGAAGTACGTCCCTTCCCTTGCAGCCAACCTGGATGCAGGGCTTTCCACGACGCCCCTCGGCCCCACCTAGAAACCTAAACCGGTTTAGGGTTTGGGGTGTGGGCTTTTGGATTTAGGTCTCAGGGCCCTAAACTTTAAACCCAAAACCCTAATTGCAGGGCTTAGCCTTTGGGGATTTAGGGTTCACCCTACTGTAAACCCTAAACCCTTAACACAAAGGTTCAGGGTATAGGGTACAGAGCCCTCGACCCCTTAGACCCACGAGCCATGGAGTCCCTCGGAGCTTCACACCGCAAGCCTGGGGGCTTCAGGGATGCAAAGACAAGGGGTTTAAGGGTTTAGGGGTTTAGGGTTTACGGGTATTAGGGCATGAGGGCTTTGGCTTTAGGGGTCAAGGGGTTCAGCAGCTTTGGGTTTGGGCGTCGAGGATTTCGGGGTTATAGAAGATGCGTCGTGGGCCCTCTGAGGATGTGGGTGGTTATTGCCCCGTCCATCGACGGTTCCGGCAACTTGGACCGCAACATTGTGGAGGTGTCGGAAAACAGTGCAGCGGTCTTGTTGGTATGACGGTTACCCTTTGCCTGAGCCGGGCTTTTCAGGAACCCTAAGGCCCTAAATCCTAGACCCCAAAGCCCAATCCGACACCCCTGCAACCCCGAAACCCAAGAGCCCTAAACCCTAAACCCTAAAAACCCCAAACACCCTAAAACCCTAGAGCCCTAAAGGCCTAAACCGACCTTTAGGAGGAGGTCCGCGCCCTGACCTTGGAGCCTTTCATCCAGGAGCTACTACGCCCTCAAGTGAACTCCTCTTTAGGGTTTAGGGCTTAGGGTTTAGATCCCCTACCCGCGGTTTGTTGGGTTGAGGGTTGAAGGGGGGGTTTAGGGTTCAGGGGTCGAGGGGTTGCAGGATGTGAGGCTTGCAGGGGCGGCCAACACTCAACCTCAAACTTGGAACTACAGACCAACCTGCGCCGAAGCAATTCGAGGAGCCTCTGAAGAGACGCGTACTCTCTCTATGTTCACAGCAACTCCTCCTCTCAGAACATAACGGCGCACAAGTACCGGTTGCAGTTTCCCAGCCTTTGTTTCCTAAATTTTTGCTGGTGGTGGGCTTGGAGTTTCGGTCGCAGGACTCAGAGTTCGGAACTCGTTTCGCAGCCAGAAAGCCCGCACCTGGAGGCTTTAGGGTTTCGGGTTTAGGGATAGGGTTAGGGTTTAGGGAGCCATACATTTAGGCCTGGCATCAACTCGTAAACTCGTCAGAGTCTTGCTGCAGACCTTGCCTGGCTTTGCCCGGAATGTCCCAAACCCTCTGAAGACCTCACCCTAAACCCTAAGCCCGAAACCCTAAGCGGCCCTAACCCTAAACGACCCTAAGCCCTAAACCCTAAGCCCGAAGCCCTAAACGGCCCTAAACCTTAAACGACACAAAACCCTAAACCCCAAACCCCAAACCCGAAACCCTAAACCCTAAGCCCTAAGCCCGAAACCGGCCCCCCGAGGATTCCTTGGACCATCGCCCAGTCGGTGTGGGTCGGGTTACAAAGGGCCTGGCTGGCCTTTCTGGTGCTCCCGCTTCCGTGGTCCGGGTGGAAGCTCCTGGAATTAGGGCTACGGTTTAGGTTTTAGGGTTTAGGGTTGCTTGCAGGCTTGGGGGTTAGGGTTATGGGGCCAGGGTGTAGGGGCGTAGGGTTTAAGATTTAGGGTAGAGGGTTTCTCACGTAGAAATCAGGGTAATTGGTTCACGCCTTCCTGCGTGAATGCAATGAGATGCTCGAGAGGAATGGTAGTGGCCATGCATTGGTTTAACGACGATGTCGGCAACAGTGGTGACAAGGAAACTGCCCGGAACAGCAAGTATGGCCGAGTGGTATCGTCAACAGCACCAGCGATTTCAAGAGCGGTAGTCGTGGCAGTAGTAAAAAGAAGAGCGAAAACAAGCACACCTGCAAATCCTCGGACTCCTCCGCCATCCTCCTCCTCCTCATCATCATCATCATCAGCATCACCGTCATTACCACCGGGATCGTGAGCGTCTTTTGATATGAGTCTGTTATCACCTTGTGACCCATCATCTTGCAGAGGAAGATCTTCATTTTTATTTGCTTAGTCGCCTTGACCATTGTCACCACGTCCGCTATGATGAGACAGTCCCCAGACAAGGGCCCAGGGTTGCGGCAGTTCTCAATCACCAAGAAATAGCAAATCTGAACCTGATCATTGCCTTCACAGGCACGAGCAGGGGAACTGGAGATCATGCGGCTTTTGGAAGTCAGAGCAGATATTTCCCTACCTGAAATCCTAAACTCATCTCAAAGCCCAAGCCCACCGAACTCCTAAACCCCTAGCCCAGGCCCCTGAACCCCGCCCCACGCAAACCCCTAAGAAGGGCCTTTAGCAAGAAGACCTTGACCCCAAACGCTTCGATGTTTCGCTGACCTTTGCAGGTGCTGACCTTGGCTGTTCTGGAGTTGGAGAGTAAGGCCCCCTCTCCAGCTTGTGGTTTAAGGTCTAGGGTGTAGTAGAAGTCTAAGGGTGCTTTGGGAATTGGGGGTTTGGGGGGGCCTCTCGAAGCAGATCCTGACTAAACTAGAAAGCAGGGGTCCCCAGGCAGGAGTTATACTTGACATCTTCATCAACGTCAACCCAGGCCGCAGGGCCTAAAACTTAGAACCCTCGGAGCCGTCCTGGCCATGGGGGAGGCAGAAACACAACCCACAGCCCTGGACCTGATGGAGGCACTCTTAACTCGCTTAGAGTTGTCGGTTTACGTGCCATCTTCAAGCGGTCTAGGAACGCAAAGGCGGTGAAGAACGTCGCAAGAAAATTCACCCAAAACACGGATTAGGCCATGCTGACCTGCATCCTCGTTGCGCTGAGCCCAATCCTGTGCCGCAGCCTTGCTATGGAGCTAGGCGGAGCCGGTGGGTGAGAACCAGTGGATTTATTCAGCTTTCGAGGTGGATGGATTTTCAGGGCTTCAGCTTAATTAAATTTCGAGCCTAATCTTTTAAAACTAGCAAGACTCCGCAATACACAACGAGGTTCCCATGATGCGGACGGTGATGATGATCAGGATGATGAAGCTGAAGAAGACCACGATGATGTTCATCAGGACGATAATGTTGATTGTAGCGGTGATAGTGATGATGGTTCTGCCGTGGTGGTGGTGGTGGTGGTGGTGGTGGTTGTGTGGTTGTGCAGCGGTCGTCAAAATCATAGCAATTTTTGCTGCCTCTGCCCGTCGGAATAGCTACTATCACTATTTCGTTAGGGTTCGTTACTATGTGCTAATTATGCTAGAAGATATTATGCAACGTCCCTCTCGTCAGGCTATCATCGCCAAACAGCTCCAATCGACCCGGCAAGTTCAAGGGTTCAATCACGAGAGTGTCGCAAGCAAGCCAAACCCCACATCACCCCCGGAAGGTGCTGAGGCCCTAAACTTAGAAACTCCACAGAATCGAACTGAAGAGGAACAAGACTTCAAATCCTAAGCCCTAGCTCCCGTTCAGCCGATCCGCTAGTTCTTAAAGACTCACATCTCTTTGGAGAGGCGGCTCGCCGGTACTGTGGCTGCTTGGCTTAGGGCTCCAAGTGCGTTTGGTCCGTGTGGGACTTTGGCCTTTGGTCTTTCCTGGCTGTTTGATCTGAGGGGTTTGGGTCATAGAGAAGCGTAAATAACTACCAATACAATTCCTTAGGGTTCCTTATTGTAAGTATACTACAAAGGAGCTTAACACTCTAATTCTAATTATTAAGGCCCGTAATTCGGACGAGTCGGGGCTTTGTGGCTCATGGCGGGTTTTAGGGTGCATGTAAGGCAAGGATTTAGGGCTGAGGGCCGGAGGGTTTGCAGGTACACGCTCTCTGAAATTTAAAAGTTATATAAGACTGTAAGGACACTTTCCGGGCGTTGTTTGGGCATTCATAGGGTGCCTTTTTGACGTACCCAAGGGGTTATAAAGAAGGGTACTCGGGCCCTGAACCCTAAACCCCAAACCCTAAACCCCTAAACCCAAAGCCCCACAACCCCAAACCGAAACCCTAAACTACCCAAAGGGTTGCAGTGTTGAGGCGGCAAGCCTCGCCGGTCTCGTGGTTCGCCTTTCAGAGCCTTTCTCTTCCTTGCGCCAGTTTGGGCTGTCGGTTTCGGGTTCAGGGGTTAGGGGTTCAGGGGTTTAGAGGTTTAGGGGTTTAGGGGGGTTAGGGGTTTTGGGGTTTAGGGTTTTTGAAGCCCCTGAGAATCTGGAAGCGGCTAGGCCCCAAAGACCGAAGTCCCAACCTGAGGCATCGGACCCCCCCGAAACCCTACACCCCCAAGGCCCTAAATTTATGAGAACCATAGGGCCACAGACTGAGTCAGCATTTGGAATTTTGTTTTGCATTTTGTTTTTCATTTGCTGCTTTTGTGTGTGTGTGTGTTTTTTTGCTGCATGTTTTTGCATTTGCTGTTCCCCTTTTTTGGTGTTTAGGGTTTAGGGGTTTGGGGTTGGTAATGTTTACGGGTGGACCAGCTGTAGCCCGCTAAGATTCTCATAGCCCTAAGCCCTGAACCCGAAACCCGAGAGCCTCCCCCAGGTTTTGCATCCTCCTCCCAATCCTCCTGTCCTCCGTCTTCGGCACTGCAGCACGTCCTGGGCTCAAGGTTTTGGGTCAGCTTTCCCTTGGTGCACCCTTTTTTTCGTGGGCTTCAGGGTCACCTGAGTCGCCTGTAGTCTCCGCGGTAGTTCCTTTTGCTTGTAGTCTTCGGGGCTGAGTAGGTAACCTTTAACCTTTTGGGGCTTATATAACCCTACTATAATTGAAGAGGTTAACCTTTTTTTGGCAAGGGTACTCACCCCCTATACCTAGTGGTTTACCCAGGTTTAAATTTAGGATCCTAGAACGTAATCCAGAAAAGGAACTACGACGGAGACTGGAGGCAATATATGGTTTCTTGGAGATCCTTTCAGGTTTCACGCGGTTTCGTGGGTTGCCCCATGTTGCCCCTCTTTAGGGTTTCTGTTTCTTTAGGGGTGTTAAGTCGGACGTTGTAGGCTACAATCCCACAGAAGTGAGCGCTTACAGTACCTGGTTTAAGGTTTAGGGTTCATGGGTTTAGGGTTTTAAGGGTTCAAGGGTTCAGAGTTGAAGGGTTTAGGGTGTAGGGTTCAGGGGTTTAGGGTTGCTAACGCCTTTCCTTTTGATCCCAGGCCTTCACGTTGAACACGAACCCGAGCCCAACCGAAACAACAAGCCATGTCGAACAGTGCTAACGACTGTAGGAGTGCTGAGAGAGGTTTCAACAAGATGTACCGGATTGCCACGGAGTTCGAGCTTACGTTGGAAGCGCTTTGCACCCAGATGCTGCCGTGGCCCAAGTTGAAGGTGTCGGTACTGCTGAACTCGCCACACGCTGGAAAGTTACGCGAGAACGCAGGCGGTAAACCTGAACCCGTGAAGTACCTGAACCCGACAACCCTGAATAGAAAGATCGACGGGTGCACGAGAAAGCCTCCTTCCGTCTCGTTGCAGCTCCTTTCTTGAATCATGGACAAACCTGACGATCCCAATGTACTTGAAAACGTGCCACCTGTAACGAGCTCTACGGAGTTTGACACATAGAATTGAATCGTGAGGAGCATGAGGGTTTCAGTTCAATCGCTAACCCTGACCCCTATAAAACCTAAACCTAAACACCAAACTCCTAACACGCTAAACCCGAAACCCTAAACCCAAAAAGCCCTAACACCATTATGTTCTCAGGCAGTCGGCATCAGTTAGCCGCTCGTCAGAGGCCGCCTACATCTGAAAGTTGCTTCGGGCCTTTGCATGTTACTCTTAGGGCTCGTTGCTCAGAGTTCCATGTGCTTTTGCAGCGCGCTTTTGAAGGTTTGAGGTTTCAGAGCTCTATGTGCCTTTGCAGGGTTCGTTTGGGTTTGAGGTTCAGGGCGTTTAGGATTGAAGCTCCTGCTTTCATTAGGACCTGGGGCTCAGAATTTCCGATTTAGTGCCCAGAGCTCGCAGAGCTTAGAGGATTTAGGGTGGACTCTGACACTCTAGGACTAAGCTTCAGACCTATCTTTCGACCCTCCCCATTTTCCGCCGACCTCTTGAGCATTCAGCCCGGCGAAGCTACAGGGTCTAATAGGGTTTCCAGGGTTTTATACAAGGCTTATGGGGATTAGGGTTTTTATAGTGTTTTATAGGGTTTTATAATAGGGTTTTATAGGGTTTATATAGGGTTTTATAGGACCCTGCTTCAAGCTTACCCCCCCTTTCTCCTGAGAGGATTCACAGATGATGTCCACCCTCCTGGGCTGCGAGTCCTGCGAGCGCTACAACGCTCTGGGCTCGGGGGCTGTTCGGGGGCAGATTTCAGGCTTTCACACTAAACCCTAAAGCCTTGAACTCTAAACCCTAAACCCCTAAACCCTTGAACCCAAAACCCTTGGACCCTAAACCCTTGAACCCTTGAACCGTGAACCCTTGAACCCTTAAAACCCTAAACCCTCGAACCCTGAACTGAGGCCCGAAACCCTAAACTTAGGTCCGAAACCCTCAGCATCTTTATGTCCAAGAAGTCCTGAATCCTCCGGACAGACTAAGCACCCTAAACCATAGCCCCCAAGAGGAGCCCTTATACTCAAACAGAAGCCCTTATTGAAGCCCGCGAGGGTGCACCCGAAGCTGTCGATTCGACCCACCGCCGTAGCCACAACGCCTCAACGCAGAGCCCCAGAGACCCCAATCCCACGACCATAAGCCCTGATAAGTCTCCATGAAACCTACAGTAAACCTAACCCCGAGACCCTAAAATCTCTAAGTCTCTGAGCCGATTCAGACCCAGATTCGGATCAGCACATCCGCTCGAAGGCGATTGCTCCAATTGTGAAGGCCACGCCGCCAAGAGGGAACGATCGGAATTGAGACATGAATCAACGTACCTCGGAAGGAAGCACTGCCGCTCGGCCACAGTGCCCTGTGGCTTCCGCCGGCGAGGTCCCTGCAAAGTCGGCTGCGGCTTTAGGAATCGTCCCTAAACCCTAAACCCTAAAACCCTAAACCCTTAACCCTAAACCCTTAGCCCAAAACCCTAACCCTAAGCCCTTAACCCTAAACCCTAAACCCTCAAGAACAGAATAAATAGTAATTGTATGAATTTCGCTTCGAACTGCGTGTACGAAGAGACCAATTCCAAGCCGCGCCAACAGCCACCAGCCCAGCCCCAACCCGGCCCAGACCAGCCCAGCCGAGCCCACACAGCCCAGGCCGGCCCCAACCCAAATCGCCAACCGACCAGGCCAGGCAGCCCAAGCCCCAGAGCCCAGCCAAAACCAAAAATGAAAAGCAAAAAACAAAACCCGCTCAAAAC
>CAJNJA010010633.1:0-13924 GCA_905231915.1 Symbiodinium necroappetens
AAGGAACATACCTTAAAATCATATTAGGGATCCGATTATAATTTAAGGAATCTTCCTTAATTAAGGGGTTTTGGAGCCTCTGGGTACTACTAATAATTTGGGGGCCTCTACGATTACTAATACTACGTATTTTGGGGGTTCATTAGTAGGATTACAGTATAATAATATACACCGAAACCCCATTCTAATTATTAAGGCCCCTATATATTACTACTCCTAACACCAGTGGTTAGCTTAACATTGCTGACTACTACCGTCACTATCGTGCGATGCTCATGTAGACATGTTGCTGGCCTCGTGTACGTGGTTGTGGCTCTTCTTGTCTTCTGCTTCTCACTAGATACAGTGCTGGATGTTACTGCGTTTGGTTGATTGTTTGTTGGCGGTCGATCGGTTCCCTAAACCCTAAACCCTAAACCCTAAACCCTATAAACCCTAAACCCTTCTTCTTCCCCAAACGCTCAACCCTGCGCCGTTGTGCTCGTCGCCGTCGTTGTTGCCGAACAACCTCGACCTAGGGAGTCTTACATATAGGGTTTAGGGTTTTAGGCTTTAGGGTTTAGGGGTTGAGGGGTTTAGGGTCCATCCGAAGACTATCACCTCAAGCCCGACCCTTGAATAACCCGAAACCTTAAGACGCAAAAATACCAATCGAAGCATGTCTCGTGTCGGCTCCCCCACTAGATGCAGTTGATCATACAGCTGCAAGAATGGATTTCTGGCGGAGGTTCGAGGTCTGAAAAGCAGTACCGACAGATTGAGTAGGACTGCCGGCCTCATGAACTTAGGGTTTAGGGTTTAGGGTTTAGGGCTGTGTTTCCAGATCGGAAACTTGTGAAGCATCCTTGCCATCTCTTTCCCTTTCTACAAATTTGCACGCATGCATACGGATATATGCACATGTGTACCTAATCACATCCGTCCGTACGTCCGTCCGTCCGTCCGTCCGTCCGTCCATCCGTTCATACATGCATGCGTGCATACAGACATTCAGACAGATAGACGCACACAACATGCACACAAACGTTTGCATTCACACATGGATGTGCATATAGGTCGCATATGCTTGAAGACTCGGGATTTTAATGGTAGTCCTCATTCGCAAGAGTTTACAGATTTGATTAGAATCGTACATTCGGAACGGATCCGAAAAACACGTCAAACCTAACCGCAAACCCTGCCCACCCAAAGAACAGAGCCTGGTGCGGCCAGTCGATGTTGGGCTGAGCCAGTTACAGTACGACAGCTGCCTGAAACGTACAGACAGATGAAGGCATAGGGTGCCGGGACCAACACCGATTCGTATGCCCTGGACGCACGTCGTTGATTGACCTCCTTGGTGTGCTGAAGAGGTTAGTGCCGGAATTCAATGCCCCTAAACCCTAAACCCTAAGGGTTTACCAAAACAGTGTGGGGAAGTCTTGGTTCTGGCTTCAGGGAAATGGCCACGTCTCACAGACATTTTCCACCTCGGCGGACATCGCGACCGATCTCCAGACAATCTCAAAGCATCCTAAGCAAGAGTGTAGGTATTCCCTGGAGCTTGGGGAAACCCTAAACTCTAACCCCTAAACCCCTAAACCCCATGCCCTAAATTAGGGTTGAGCTTTGAGGTTTGGCATTTGCGGGGGATGCAGCGAAGGTTTCGGCTGCATGTTGAAGCCCCATGTCCTAGATCGATAGCATGCTACTGCAGCCCTAAAGAGTCTTTAGGGCTTAGGGCTTTGGGCTCAGGGTTTAGGGTTTAGGGTTTAGGGCTTAGGGTTTAATTAGGGTTTAGGGTTACTGCTTCGACTGCAAGGTTTAGTTTGGAAGATGCACTCCGCTTGAGGCTGTCGTGGAGTATATGAGGTTCAGGTGCGTGGACTAAGTCACCCGGAAGCCCTAAACTCTGAACCCTAAACCCTAAACTCTGAGATCCCTAAACCCTGAACCCTAAACCCTGAGCCTTAAACCCTCAACCCTGAACATCCCTAAACCTTAAAAACCCCAAAACAAAAGCCTAAACACCCAAAGAGCTCAGTTTAAGGGGGCAGCTCAAAGTTTAGAGGTATAGGCTAGGAAAGTTCAGGGATGCAGGGGATCGGGCCCAAGGTTCCTAGTAGGGTTTAGGGTTTGGGGTTTAGGGCTTAGGGTTTAGGGTTTAGGGCTTAGGGTTTAGGGCTTTGGGTTTAGGGTTTAGGGTTTAGGTAGTAGGGTTTCTGGCTTCCGTGTGCTGCTTGGGTGGTGCTCCCTTAGGGTTTAGGGTTTAGGGCCTTCTGCAGAAGATACTGTAGCAAACCATTTTAGCATTCACGGATATGTCTTAGGGTTTAGGATCTAGCCTTTGTGTAGGGTTGTTGAAAAGGTGGTGCCAATTGCAATGTCGTTCTTCTTGCATTTCCTTTGTCTAAGAGTCTAACGGTGCCTTCAACTCAAGAGCATGCAGCATGAACTTTGACAGTGCAAAGAAATGACGCAGAACGAGATCGGACCCTGATGTTTGGAGGAGGACACTCGCAAAGACCTACTTGCGCACTTAAGAGAGAGAGAGATCCGTTTGACGTTTCTAGGGTTTCCGCATTGGCCCGATGCTGGGATAGTTCCATTTAGGATACTGGTTGCTCCGATTACTCGCCTGGTCCTTTAATTTAAGAGAAGCCTCCACTGTTTCCAATGTTTTTTCTTTAGGGTTTAGGGCTTAAGGTTTAGGGTTTAGATTTTATTTTTAAGGGTTTAGGGTTGAGGGTCTAATCTTGTTCTATTAGACCCCAAAAGTCTATTCCATTCTTGGGCACCGACTAGAGGGATCCCCCGTGACCCTTGTAGTACGACTGGACACCGATCCAGGGTCTGCAACTGTCTCTATTGCCCTACTCATAGGCTCCACTGTAGCTCTTTTTTGGGATTGCCGCCATTCCAAACAAAAGCGCATGAAGGAACTACAATGGAGCTAATGGGTAATTATAGATTAGCCCCAAGCCTCATACTCCAACTTCATGAACCATATCCCTTCTGCATCCTTCTGCCTTGAACTACGTTCGAACTTTTCTGCCGGCAGGGATGCCCGTATCCTGTCGGGCAATTCCCTAAACCCTCAGCCAAACAATCTACCTTTCTTAAGGGCCGTGGTGGTTTCTTTGTATAATTTCCTCTAGAAAGGCAGGGTTTTGGGGGTAGGTTTCAAGTTTACAGAAGTTCAGAGGTTCGACTTTGGGGTCTGGCTGTGTGTGTGTGTGTTTTTTTTTGTGTGTGTGTGCTAGGGTTTAAGGGTTAGGGTTGAGGGTTTAGGGTTTCAAGCTTTGGGGTTAAGGATTTTAGAATGTAGTGTTAGTTCCTTTCACGAGATTGCTATGCGATATGAATTTGCACTGTTGGCCAGTGGCATTTCAGTTTGCTGGTTACTTTGAGGTCTCGTACTAGCAGTTGTGATTCAGTAGACAAAGCCCCCATCCCTAAGTCTAAGCTTTCAGGATAGCTTTCCTGAGCGCCAGGGAGAAGATGGCAAGTCCTACAGTAAGACCTTTTTCCCAGAAATCCTAAGCCTAGGACCATCTCTTACAGCAGCTAGAGCTTCGAACCCTAAACCCTAAACTCTAAACCCTAAACTCTACAACCCTAAAACACTAAACCCTAAACCCTAAACCCTAGTCCAAAAACCCTCAAGGCCTAAAGCCCCAAAAGCCCTAAACCCTAAACCTAACCGTTGCCCTTTTTTCAGTGTCAGAGGGAAGATATAGAAGTTCCCGGCCACCGGAAAGCGGCCAAGTGCCGGATGCGACGGGCCTGGGCCCCGGTTCGAGTTGGGGCTTTTGCTTGTTGAGGTTTAGGGTTCATGAGGGTTTATGAGGGTTTATAAGGGTTTATGAGGCTTCATGAGGGTGTATGAGGGTCTATGAGGGTTTATAAGGGTTTATGAGGGTTCATGATGGTGTATGAGGGTTTATGAGGGTTCATGAGGGTGTATGAGGGTCTATGAGGGTTTAGAAGGGTTTATAAGGGTTTAGGGTTTCGGGCTTCAGGGTTAAGGTTTATAGGGTATAAGGTTTAGGGGTTTAGGGTTGACCAAGGTCACACAAGGCTTTATCCAGGGATTGAAAGGGCCTTATGTTTAGTTCTCCAAAGTAGGGCCCCTTTTTCGGTCCCCAATATAGTACGGCACCCTTATAACAAGGACCCTAAAAGCGAATCTTATTTAGAAATCTACCCTTATCAGGTTGTCTGTCTCAGAGCGTACCACAAGCGCTGCAGAAAAGAATTTACAGAGTTTTGGGAGAGGTTGGGGTTTAGGGTTTGGGGGTTTGCTATTCGGTTTCAACTGAAGCTGTTACTACATAGCTTGTGGTTGTAGGGAGCAGGGTTTTGGCGATCAGAGTTGGTTCCTAGGGTATGCAAGCATGCTCGAAGCCTCAGGGATGTAGGGCTGGTCTGCGTTTTCGGGTTAAGGTTTGAAGGGACCCCTTAATCCTGTTCAAGCTCTTATGCACAACTGTCCTCACAAGACATACCTAAACCCAAAAACCCGAAAGCCAAAACCTTGTCAAGACCCTACAGCACGCTTCGAGCCCACCCGCACCCCCAAATCCAAAGCCCTAAGCCCCTATTGATACCCCACTAGAAAAGGAGCCTGGATGATACATGAATACTGGTCTCCCAGGCTCCTCCATCTAGTTGTTTGGTATACATAGTGGGCTTAGGGTTTAGGGATGATATACCCCCACGGTCTCTACTCTCCCCAAGGCCTCTTCTTAGTCTTAAGGCCCATATGGGACTTTCCGAAAATTGGGGTACCTTATTTTGGGGTCCTTACAATAAGGATCCTACTATTTATAGGGTACTATATTAGGGTCCCCTATTGTCGGAAACCCCCATATACAAACCATTCGCACATCGCAAGGCCCATTTTAGACTACAGCAACCCTTCAAAGCATGATGCTACGTGTTCCGGCCAGAGCAGGCAGAGGTGGGCCCAGCTCTGCGCAACTGGGCTGACATGGAGTGGTTGATAGGGTTTAGGGTTTCGGGTGGGTTTAGTGATTGGAGGGGTCATGGGGGAGCTACTTCTAAAGGTTTGTAAGGTCAGGGGTTTGAGCAGGGTCTTCTTTCTGAAGATTTCGAAAGGCACCCGACTCTAGGTAGCTGGCTGTCCGGGTGTTTCGGTTCTTGCAGCCTTCGAGATCGGCCCTGCGATAGATAACTCGGCAGCCGGCCGACACATACCGTACTCCTCCGTCAGGGCCCCGCAGGATTTAGGTATGCAGCTTGTTTCATGACCCTACCATGATGGCCTGAAAATGCAGTAACAGCCTCCATGGTAGTTCCTCTGTGCTGATACTATAGAATAATGTAGGAACCTGATTTAAAACAAACGCCTGTAACCCCAAATATATTAGGGTTCATGTAAACCCTTAACCCTAAACCCTAAGCCACGAATATATCAGGGCTCATGTTAAGAACCCTGATAAAGACCCGTTGGTTGCCTATATTAGGCTCCATCGAAAGAGAGATGATGGACGGTCCGAATCACCCACAGATTTTGCAGGGTACATGCCGTAGCTTGTATTATAGTACAGTGTTTCTCTGATAAAGTTCTTGGCTGTAGGATACTTTTCATAAATACGGTCCTATACGATAGTACAGTATATGCATGGTAGATCATAGTATATGATAGTTCCAGCCCGAATCCTCGCCATACCCGCCTAGCCAGCGTGGCCCCTAAATCCGAAACCCAAAACACCCTAAACCCTAAAACCCTAACAACCCTAAAACCCCTAAAAACCGTAAATCCTAAGCACGAAACCCCAACTGCCTCCCCTCGAAACCTCAAAGGTGGGTCGACACGATGGACCCGGAAGCGCTCGAATGGCCAATCAGCTTAACACAAAGATGCATGAGTTTGTTTATGTGTTTGTTACGTGTTTATGTTGTTTGTTTGTTTAGGGTTTAGGGTTTAGCTTTTTTTTGGGGGGGGGGGAGTGGGTTAGGGTCTGAGGGCTTAGGATTAGAGCCTAAAACAAGTTAGGCTAGCACTGTTCGGGTGGATTTTTTGGCTGTAGACATAGTTGCGGGAGCTGCGATTCCAAAACACAAGCAGGCCACCCTGGTTGTGGAGTCTTTGTCTCTGGATCCAGGTTTGCTATGTCCAGGTCCGAGTCCGCGGACGGAGTTTTCAGTGCTTTTTGTTGTAAAAACATTGATACCAGCAGCAGTACTACGTACATAACATACTTGGTAGTTAGGGCAGTAGCAATGCAGCAGTGGTACCAACAGAAAGGCCAAGAGCAAGAGTCAGAGTCAGAGTGAGGCTGGCAAGAAAAATAAGAGCAAGAGTAAGAGGAATAGTAACAGTAGAAGTAGTAGGTAGTAGTAGTACTAGTAGTAGTAGTAGTAGTAGCAGCAGTAGTAGCAGTAGTAGGAGTAGTAGTAGTAGTAGTAGTAGTAGTACTAGTAGTAGTAGTGTCCAGTACACGATACATAGCATCGCCAAGCAACTGGCCCTGACCCCTTCATCCCTACCCCCTTAAAAAAAGGCCCTGAAAGGGAACCTCAATAAGACCAGCGTCGGAATTCAATTCCCGAATGCTAGGCTCCAAATGCCCCGAACCTTGAAATGATCCAAAGCCACTACCCTGAACCCGGAGTTCATCAAACTGGCCCTAAACCTTCAACACCCTAACCCTAAGCCCGGAATTCAACAAAATGGCCCGAAACCTTCAATACCCTAAATCCTTTCAGTGGAGGACATTTTCAGGTGGGTAGTTACCGTTATAGAAGCCTTATAGAAGGTCTATACACCTCAAAGAACTTATGGAAGCCCTATATACCCTAAACTCCCCACCTGTAGTTTCCCTAAACCCTTAAACCCTAAACCCAAAACCCAAATATACCCCCAACTCCCCACCTGTAGTTTCCTTTCATTCAGGTTCTACCTGGATAGAAGTGGGGCCGAGTTCGGCCCTTTCCGGTCGGATAAGATGAGAGCCTGGCCGGGGTCCCGGGCTTCAGAATTTTTACGCTGAACTTTTCGCGTTTTGGGGGTTCAGGGTTTATAGGGTTTAAGAAATTTCTGCAATGCCATGAAAAAAGGATTTAGGGTTTAGGGTTTAAGAAATTTCTGTAACGCCATGAAAAAAGGTTTTAGGGTTTAGGGTGTGTGTGTGTGTTTAAGGTTTAGGGTTTAGGGTTTACGGCGGGTCTGTCCTACACTACATGCCCTCTGTTGTACCCACGCAGAAGGATTTGACATAAATTTATATGGTTGCTTCTGTTGTCAGAACTGGATTCGTTGCTTAGCACTGCTGGGCTGCAGATCCGTGGATCAGATATGCGGTAAAAGCGGCAAGGCCCCTTTGCGGGGGTCACTATCGACTGTTTGTTCTCGTATTATATCGTCGACTTTCATATGCCCCCAGATGATATCCGCAATAGGGGCCGGAAGGTACCATCGCATCGTAGCCGTCCGATCAAGCAGTTGTTCCTTCGTTCCCTTCGCCACTGCGCCAGCGGCTGGAATGTTCGGCCTAAACCCTAAACCCTAAGATAGCTCGGTTTCGAGTGTCCTTGACATCGCTGCTTGGAACCTCCCTGAGTTCAACATACTCGGAATACAGACTTTCACCCGTATCATTTTGAAGTTAAGTCTAGGACAGATTTAATCTGCAACAGCATGTTATGTACTACATTCGTTTGATATATATATATATATATTTATGGCTGCTTAACCACATTATACTAGACGGCGTCATACTCTATAGGTTGGGCTTGTTGAACTCTGGCGGTTTTGGAGTCTTGGCACGTGG
The DNA here is from genome assembly GCA_905231915.1 of Symbiodinium necroappetens. Classification (NCBI taxonomy): domain Eukaryota; class Dinophyceae; order Suessiales; family Symbiodiniaceae; genus Symbiodinium; species Symbiodinium necroappetens. The sequence continues at coordinate 7,779 of CAJNJA010010633.1, forward strand.
GTTTCGGGTTCTCTGTCTTGGTCTACAGGGTTTAGGGTCTTAGGGTTTAGGGCTTTAGGGTTTTAGGGTTTTGGGTTTTGGGTTTACGTGCCCACACACTCCCGAATTTTCGCAGTGCTCTACGTCGCGCCCTGACCCCAAAACCTTCAGACACCTAAGCTCCAAACCCTGAACCCCGTAATTCGACCTAATCCTACATTCAGAGGGCCCAACACCCTTCAATTAAGGAATAGACCTTAAATTATAGAGGCCAATATTATGATTTAAGGTATATTCCTTAATTAAGGGGTATTGGGCTCTCTGGGCATTCCCTAATACCCTTACAGGCAGCCGATGGCTCCCATAATGATCAGCTCAAAGTTACCCTAAACCCTTAACCCCAGACCCTGAACCCTAAAACCTAAAAACCCTAAACCCTGAACCCTAAACCCTGAACCCTAAAGCCGAAACCCCAAACCCTGAACCCCAAACCTAAAACCTAAACCCTAAAACCGAAACCCCAAACCCTGAACCCCAAACCCTTAACCCCAAACCTAGACCCCAAATCCTAAACCCCAAACCCTGAACCCTAAAACCTAAACCTAAATCCTGAACACTAAATAAACCCTAAACCCTGAACTCTAAACCCTGAACCTCAAAACCCTGAGCCCGAACTACAGATGTCGCTGCCCAGGTTCGCGCATGGCTACTTTCCGCCTCTTTGGTCGAATTTTCCCAAGCTAAACCCTACCCTAAGCTACCATAACCTACTTTTCTTGTAGGGTTTTATCAGAAAAGCTACCATAACCTACTTTTCTTATAGGGCTTTATTAGAAAAGCTACCATAATCTACTTTTCTTATAGAATTTATAGGGGCCCTACCAAAAAGTGGGTCTTGATAGCTAAATTAAGGCACACCTAAACCCTGCGGGTCTGCATTTGAAGATTTTTTTAGGGTTTAGGGGTTGAGGGGGTTTAGCATTTGAAGACATTTTAGGGTGTCTGGGGTTTAGGGGGTTTAGCATTTTAAAGATAGGGCTCTAGGGGGTTTAGCATTCAAAGATATTTAGGGGTTGAGGGGGTCTAGCATCAACAGATATTTCAGAGTCTAGGGGTTTGAGGGGTTCATCATTTTAATCAGGGTTTAGGGTTTAGGGGTTTAGAAGGCTTAGCATTTCAAGTTAAGGCTGTCGAGCCCCTAACCCGCGCCCCTCATCCCTTTCAAGACTCGAGGGGCATCCAGCAAACCGGGATATTCCAGACCATGAGAATGTAATGGCCTGACCCGATCACTCTCCTGAAAAGGTGTAGATATTTTTAGGGTTTAGCTTTTGGGGATTAGGGTTTAGGAGTGAGTAATAACTTAGCAATACTGTTGATGATTTAAATCCTGCATCACCTGAAGGACCTTAAACTATGGGACTTATGGCATATGCCTTATGATGGGTAATGCAGGATTTGTATCATCAACCGTAGTACCCCGTAACAGCCCTTTTTTCTACCAAATCAAAAGTCACAATGCGCCGAAGCCCCTTTTTTCCTTTGAGGCCGTGCACTATTGCACCCCTGAAGCCCTTAGCCCTAAACCCTAAACCCTAAACCCTAAACCTTAAACCCTACCCCTAAACCCTCAACCCTAAACCCTAAACCCTAAACCCCTAAACCCTAAACCCCTAAACCCTAAACCCTGAGAAAGCCGCAAAGGGATCCGGAACCCTGAATCCTCAATCCCGAAGTCCATCAGCTCTAAACAGCCCCATAAACCCTAAACCCTAAACCCAAAGCCTAAATCCTAAACCCCAAAACCCTAAAACCCTGAAGCCCTAAACCCTAAGCCCTAAACCCTAAATCCCACATCCTCAACCCTAACATCCTGAACCCTAAGCCTTAAACCCCAAATCGCTAGGTCCTACATCCTGAACCCTAACATCCTGAACCCCAAGTCCATGAAGTCGGTCAACCCTAGCAGCCTAAAGCTTGAACAGGGCCTAACCTCAGAAGCTTCTTCAACCCATACCCGGACCCTATGAAAACCTGCCTTTTTTGATTTTCGGCATCGGGGTTCGGCGCGCAGGTTCGGGTCTGCACAAAATATAGGAGCCTACATAATTACCAATACTATTTTTTGGGGGGGTCCTCATTTTCATTAGTCATTATAGTATAATATACTCCCAAAACCATATTCTAACTATTAAAGCCCCTACCCTATATTACACAAATATGTTTTTCGGCTAAGCCGTATTATACATACAGCTTTCAATCTGTACGGCTAGTTTAAGCTGACGCCCAAGACTTGAATTCAAACGCTCGGAGCGTATGAACCGCAGAAGCCACAAATAGCCTAAACCCTCAGCCGCAAAACCCTAAACCCTTAGCTCAGCGTCTGGGGGAAAGCCTTCGCCAAGCATTCAGCCGAGGATAGGAGACCAGCTCATAGTGCGTCTCGAAAGCTGGAAGAGACACTCGGCAGCGTCGGAGAGGGTTCCTAAACCCTAAGCCGCTAAACCCTAAACCCAGAATTCAGGTTTCTTCGGGTCTGCTGTCCCTAAACCCTATACCCTAAACCCTCAACCCTAAACCCAAACCCCATACCCTAAACCCTCAACCCCAAACCCTATACCCTAAACCCTAAACCCTTTAGGCCTCGTTGCAAGTTCCGATGGTTTCTGTCTTCGGGGTTGGGCCGCGAAAGCCGGAAGTCCTAAACGCTATAAAGCTCTTAAACCTGCTGGCGCAGAGCCCTCAAGCCCTAGACCCCTTTTCAGGCGTTGAGGTGCTATAGGCTTGAGTTTAGGGTTTGGGGTTCAGCAAGTTTAGGGTATAGGGTTTGAGTTTAGAGCTTAGGGTTTAGGGCTTCTAGGGTACATGATAAGTACTGTCATATACCTGTCGTCTGGCTTTATGGCAGCCGCGGCTTCGTAGTTGTGCTTGTAACCTTCGTCTGGGTTCCGGGTCTCACTGTTCAGACATGTGAAGAAGGAGTTCAAACTTGGGCGACGTTTGAGACCTGGATTCTCCGGGTAAAGCTGTGTCGGCGTTTGGGTGCAGGGTTTTGGGGGTTCAGGGGTTTAGGGTTTAGGGGTTTAGGGTTTAGGGGTTTAGGGTTTAGGGACTTAAACTTGAACTCTCTAGCTTTCAACTCTCAACCCTAGACCCTAAAGCCTTAAGCCTGTAAGCGCTGGAAACGCTAAAGCCCCAGCCTAAAGCCATTGAACAGCTTGACAAACCACAAAGATGACCCAAGGGCAGGCAACCCTGAAACGCCCTGAAGCTATCTCAGAACAAGGGCATAGGGTTTTCCCGAAACCCTAAACCTAAACCCTAAACCCTAACTAAATTGGCTTGAGGCATTTAGCTATTCAGGGAAAAGGGGGACTTTCAAAGTTGGTCGCAACTGTGGGTGATGGTTATCCCTATTTGGGGGGGTTCCTTTTTTGTGGCCCTTTAGGGTTTAGGAGTTTAGGATTTAGGGTTTAGGGTATTCACCCTAAACCCGAAATCCTGATTTGAGAAGGGTCGGGGTTTGGGGCTTTTTTCAGGGCCCTGGGCTCTATGCATCGACGCTGCACCCTTCACACCATGTCCTTTCTCCCAGGCATATATACTAATACCCCCACATCTGCCATGCATGAGCCAAGTATAGACCTGGGGATCCAAAAACCTACCGTTTTAGAGGTTCTAGCTACCTGGAATTAAGGGGCAAAAACCTACCATTTTGTAAGGTTTGGGGTCACAGGTATCATGTAGAATTTGGCTTATTGCAAGCCGTTCAATTTTTAAGCCTTAAATGATTCTCAGAGCGTCCTAGGGTTGATGATATAAATCCTGCATTACCCATCATGAGGAATGTACCACAATTCCCATAACTTGGCGTCCTTAAGGTAATGCAGGATTTATATCATCAACAGTAGCTTACAGATCTACCCATATGATAGATAGATAGATAGATAGATAGATAGATATATATATATATATATTGTTTATTTATTTACACTTATTATCTACCCCAGAGGCCCTAAACCCCTAAACTCTACAAGCCCCACACCCTAAACTTCTTAAACCCCTATAACCCCAAACCCAAAACCCTAAACTCTAAACCCTCAGCCCTAGCACCTAAGCCCTAAACCCCAAAACCCAAACCCTAAACTCTAAACCCAAACCCTATACCCTACACAGTAGGTGAGGGGGCAGGTTTCCAAGAATCTCGGATCAGAGGAGTTGCTTTGCGACGCCCGCTAGGCTCGGGGTTTCAGGTTAAGGGCTTTCTTACGGTTTCGGCTTAGGGCTTCGGGTTTCAGGTTTCGGGTTTGGGGTTTAGGGTTTAGGGGGTTTAGGGGTTTAGGGTTAACCCCTAACACTCCAAATGAGTCCTTGGCCATCACAGCTCCTTAGCTACCCTGTGTCAGGACACATAGCCGTGCGTGATCTCTATCCGGATGGTGTGAGCCTTACGTGGCTGTTGAGGGCTGCATCCGGTAGTTTGGTAAACCCTAATTCTTAAGCCCTAAACCTAAACCCTAAGCCCTAAACCCTAGGGATCAAGGGTATAAGCTCTGCAGACTCTGACTTGGTGGTTCTTTCCATGTGCTTTAGGAGGGTTTCGGGATTCGGGTTCAGGGAGTCAGGTTCGGGGCTCCTTCTGCATGCTCCTGATCTGCAGGGCCTGTTTCCATGAAGGGTTTGGGGTTTAGGGCTAAGTGGTTCAGGGTTTAGGGCTTAGGGTTAAGTGGTTTAGGTTAGGGCCTAGGGTTTAGTATTCAGGTACCTGCACGGGAGTTCAGGATACTCAGTTTTGACTGTCGGTAGGTGCTTAGGGCGTGTATGACGTTGCCCATTCGGCATTTGGACCCTCAGGGAGCTCTAAACAAGCAAGCGCCCAACCAAGCCTAAGCCTATAAAACCTGAAGCCCAACAAACCCTAAACCCTAAACCCTAAGCCTATAAACCTGAAACCCAACGAACCCTAAACCCCAAACCCAAAGCCTATAAACCTCAAACCCAACAAACCCTAAACCCTAAACCCTAAGCCTATAAACCTGAAACCCAACAAACCCTAGAATTCTTATCGACCCCTAAACCTTAAAACCGTTCGGTCTAGGGGTTTTGGAGTCTCTAGGCAACGCCCCACACTGGCCGCGCTCTCAGACGAACCCTAAACTCTTACATCATCCTAAAGCTTAAACCATAAACCCTAAACCCTCAACCCTAAATGCAACAAATTCGAAACCTTAACTAATAGTCTTAAAATTGAACCCTAAACCCTATCAGCCTCAAGCCCCAAGCCCTGAACCCCACGTACAGTCATAGCCTTACTCAACGGACCATGGGACTTAGTAACCTAAGGCTATAAGTAATTTAACATAAACTTGTTATTTTTGTTTGTAACCCCAATGAATAAGGCACTTAGGACTTTACGTACTACGTCCCATGATTCCTTTAAGCAGACCTTAAACCCTGAACCCTTAAAGGGAAGCCTACTATGGAACCCTAAAGTACTTAAAACCGTCCTCACTAAGTCCCATAATCGCCCAAGTAGACCCTAGACCCCTAAACCCTAGACCCTAAACCCTAGACCCTAAACCCTAAACCCTAAACCCTATAAGCCCTAAACCGTACTCGTAGGTGAGCCCTTCGCCGGGGCCCCGCGAATTCCGGAGCCGCCCGGTGGCGCGCCAGCGCCCGCGCCTGCACCCCGAGGAGGCCGCGACATCTTAGTAGAGTTTCGCGGGTTTTGGGGTTTAGGATTTTTAGGGTTTAGGGTTTTAGGGTTTAGGGCTTAGAGTATAGGGTTTTAGGGTTTTCGGGGTTTTAGGGCTTAGGGCTTAGAGTATGGGGTTTAGGGTTTGGGGTTTAGGGTTTTAGGGGTTTGGGGTTTAGAGTATAGGGTTTCGGGTTTTAGGGTTTTGGGGTTTTAGGGTTTCGGATTTGGGGTTTAGGGTCTCGGGTTTAGGGTCTAGGGTTTAGGGTTAAGGGCTTAGGGTTTAGGGCTTAGAGTATAGGGTTTTAGGGTTTAGGGCTTTGGGGTTTCGGGTTTAGGGGTTTAGGGTTCAGGGTTTAAGGGCTTAGGGGTTTAGGGTTTAGGGTTTAGGGGTTTGTCGAGGGGTTAGGGGTTTATAAGGGTTTAGGGTTTAGAGTTTAGAAGGGTATAGGGTTTATAGGGGTTTATA
>CAJNJA010010634.1:0-14088 GCA_905231915.1 Symbiodinium necroappetens
ATTTTAATATTAGGGGGGATTTAATATTAGTGGGAAGGAATTATGGCGGATGGGAAGCAGCTTGAACATTCTTGCTGCCGGTCGTTGAATTGAGGCCTGCAGCTTCTGCAGTGCCTGCCTCGTTCGACGTGTACATTCTCGAGCGTTTGTTGTTTGTGCCGGGAGACGGTTCAGATTTCGGAGGTTATTGGTGGCCCACGCCCCAACTGCCGATGCCAGGACTCCCAGACACAGAGGAACCCTTTGCCGCAGTTTTGGCCAGACGGCCCTGTTGCCGAGGCGCTTGTGAAAGCATGTGAAGTGGCCGTGCGCTGCCCAGAAGTCCTTGGAGTCCATGCCCCGTGCATTGCGCTGTTTTTTTGTAAGGCCCCGTTGCTCAGACTTTGGGTGCCTGCCTCGGACCTTGTTCCTGGACCTGGCTTTGATATGGGACTTCCGAAAATTAGGGTACCTTATGTTGGGGTCCTTGTAATAAGGATCCTACTGTTTAGGGTACTATATTGGGGTCTCCAATTTTCGGAAACCCCTATATCGCACAACATTAGACTGATCTGGCATGTGAGACCCAGTGAGGGCCAGAGCTAAGATTTTTGTAGGAGGTTCTAGGTTCAGGCCTGCCCTTGAGATGAATCGAGGTCACCACTGCGAGCAACGACGCGGGGAAAAGTGTCGCATGATTGAACTGAGTCACCCTGATACGATTTTATGTCATCCAGACTGACATGCTGAACGTCCACAGGCATTTGCCTATCCGATCACCACCTTCCTGGGGCTGATTGGGGCCACTTGGGCCTGTTTAAAGCGGTTTTTCGAGGACCTTTGGGTCTCTTTCCCAGCTCAGGCCTGGCATGCTTCTCACCCCAGGGACTTCCTGGAGCAGGTGGGGCCACCCCCAAAAAAGGGAGGGTCCCTACTTCAGGGAAGCCAGGGTCTTTGAGGCCAGTGCCGTGGGGCCGCAGCGTGTGGCGCTGCTGCTTGCCGTCTCCTGCAAGCAGGCGGGAAGTGCCCTTTGGGCATACCTGTTTCCTGGGATTTCCTTGGTGGCTCCAGGCTTTTTGCCCATGGTTGAGCCCGGGATTTGCTGCGGCCATGATCGGCCGTCTACGGCCATGATGCTGTGACAGTCATTCTCCAGCCGTCACTCGCTTTGCCGTTCAAGCTTTTCCAAGCAGTTTCGCCATCCACTTGCACTGGGCTTTTTCGGGGCAGAAGTGGACAGTTGGGCTGCATCCCGCATCATGTTCGCATGCTCCATCTTCGAGTGTTCCCGATGAGTATACTCTCTGTGTGTGTACCTCTCAGACTCTGGGCTTGTGTGCAAGGGCATGCACAAGCCATCGAAAGCCACGAGTTGCGGTGGGTTCAAGTGCCATCGCTGAACAGCAGAGGCCCCTACTATACCCCAGGCCAGACCTGGCTCCCGTTCGTGCCAGAGTCCTGAGAGTACTTCCTGCAACTGCAAAGAAAAGAACACCTAGCGACTCGACTGCTTGGAAAGCACATCCCGTGCAGCTGATTTTCCGTTTCCATTCACATGCCATCAAGCCGCCTATCTCGTGCCTGTGCTCTGTGACGCGACAGCGTGCGAGTTTGTGACATTGTGTTGCTGTGCCACTGGCCAGGCAGCTGCGGTCGCCCTTCGATGTGCCCCTTGCCTTCAAAAACCTGGGTAGTCAAGTCACTGACTTTCTTCCAAGCCGAGTCCATCATCAGTGCTGCCCTGGCGCTGGCTGAAAGTGGTGTGGATCCGACGCCTGAGCCTCAACTCGAACCTGGATTTTTTTCGACAGAGCTTGTGCTTTTCTGAGGTTCTGGAGGGAGATAATGAATGCCTGTACAGCCCTCAGACCGGCAGAAGTGATCGAAGAGCCACTCATGGCATGTTGGAGCAGGCAATGACTTGATCATGGCAGCACAGAGGGGCATCTCCAGCGCACTCGCTCAAGCCTGAGACCTTGGGGCCATGAGCTTCGTGTAAACACAACGCATGTGGGTAATTCTCTAAAGTAGGCTCCCTTTTAGGGTCCTTGTAAGAAGGGTGCCGTACTATATTGGGGACCTACACAGGGCCCACGTGGAAGCACGAAGGCTAAGACGCTGCAGTCCCTCAAGTCGAAGCTCTCTGCAAAGCTTCCGGCACCAGCCGGGCTCTCAATAGGAAGCACCTTGCATGACAAGGCAATGTGCAGCTTGACGAGTTTACTTCGATCACGTACCCATCTTGCATTTCTTTGCAGCTTAGCCCTATGAAGCTTCAGGTATGCCAAACGCACAGGACCCTTTTTCTCCTAAGCCCTAAACTCCAAAACACCGCGTGATGTGTCTACATAACCTTCTCGCACAGAGAATCTGATTGCAACGCTTAGGAGAAAGGCCTTCAACAAATCCGCGACCTCAGAAACTATATTCCCAGCTCCAAACCCTGAAAACCTACCGCCCTACTGTCCCTGAAGTCTCTAACCATGGCCTTCAATTAAGCCTTTAAAGTCCAGCCTGGCGATGAAGAGCGGGAGCGATGGCCGCTCTTTCGGGGAGGCGCATGGAGATTAAAGTGGCCTTGCTGAGCGGCAAGGTGGCAACGCTGCATCTCTCAGAGGAGACACCTCTCCTTGAGTTGAGGCGCTTAGCACAGGATCAGCTTCAGGTGACGATCAAAGACCTGATCACAGCTGAGGGCCAGTTGCTGAATAGGTTTCAGGCGCTGCAGGAGGCAGGCCTGAAGGATGGGGACACCCTCTCCGCCATGGTTCGCAGGGCCACAGTCATCTCGAAGATGGGGGCCGCTGCTTTTGCTCTGCTGAAGGGTGATGGGGGTGTTGTGACCTGGGGAGATCCTTCCTCCGGTGGCCGCAGCACGGCAGTACAGGAGCAGTTGCAAGACATCCAAGATGTTGTTGCCTCCGATGGGGCTTTCGCCGCCATCCGGGCAGATGGCTCGGTAGTAACGTGGGGAGATCCAGACTTCGGCGGTGACAGTCGGTATGTCCAGGAGCAGCTGACCAAGGTGACCAAAGTTGTGGCCTCCGCATATGCATTTGCCGCCATTCGCTCCAATGGTAGTGTGGTGACTTGGGGGGTTAGCTACCCAGGAGGGGACAGTCGTGCTGTTCAGGCACAGCTGAGAGATGTGAGGCACATTGTGGCATCCAGCTATTCCTTTGCTGCGATCCGTTCTGATGGCACAGTGGTGGCCTGGGGATCCAAAGCAACCGACATCAAGTTCGAAGACAGACGAGCTCAGCTGCAAGACGTGGTAGAGATCGTAGCATCACAGAACGCATTTGCTGCCCTCCGGTTCGATGGTAGGGTGATTATTTGGGGAGATTTTCGCTCTGGCGCCCGTGACGACATGCAGAATGTGCTCGTTAGTGTCACCCAGATAGCTGCCTCTCAGAGAGCCTTTGCTGCGACGTGTGCAGACGGTAGTGTCATCACGTGGGGCGTCGCTGAGTGTGGTGGAGACAGCAGCAGTGTTCATGAACAACTGAAGGATGTGAAGAAGGTTGTGGCTTCGCAGTACGCCTTTGCTGCCATCCTGGGGGATGGAAGCGTCGTGACCTGGGGTCAACCGGGCTCCGGCGGAGACAGCAGCTCCGTGCAGCCTTTGCTGCAAGTGCTACATATCATGGCCGCTAAGAAGGCTTTTGCCGCCCTTCGCTCTGACGGTTCGGTCGTCTGCTGGGGACACTGGGAGTCAGGAGGAGTCCGGGACGATGAACTGACGGATGTGGTGGAACTTGCAGCTTCAAGCAATGCATTTGCTGCCCTTCGCAGCGACGGCAGCGTGGTTACCTGGGGCTCTGCCAGCTTCGGAGGAGACAGCAGTGCCGTCCAGAATCAACTGACGGCTGAGGCTGTCACGCAGAAGCATCGTAGGGCTTACACTTTCAAGCGGAAGTTCTCCGACATGTGACCCCGTCGAAAAAGCCAAGCACAGTCGCAAAGCTGTGGAGCAGCGAGCGGTTTTGTGTCATTTGTGCGTTGCTGCTCAGGCGCGCAGCGCTGCGGAGCTACAGATCTGCCTCCTGTTTCCGGCCCAGAGTCTCTCAAAAAAAGATGCCCTGTGGGAAACCCTTTGCAGTTTGTTCGAGGCCCGCAGATCTCAGGCGGAGCAACCTCAAAGAGGCCAGACTGCTGCAGACAAGAAACACTGGCTTCAGGGCTTGGACTTCGGGGAGCAGTAGGTAAGCTCTCATCACGTGCTGCCCACCCAGGATGTTTGTAAACCCTGACTAGTGCCGAAGATGCTTTCGGGAGAGCCGCAGCATCAGATGAGGGTTTTGCACTCCCGCAGTGAGAAGAGCTTCTTCCCCAAAAAAACCTGGACCCCACATCCCTGAAGCGCTTAACTCTACGCCCCAAAATCCTCAGTCCCTTGACCCCAAAAGCGTAAGCCTCTAACCGTAACTAAATTCTAAACCCCCCACTCCCAAACCCCGACGATCCCAAAGCAAAGATCTTGCTAGTTGTCAACAGAACCCGTCAAAACAAAGAAGATCCCAAGCCATAAGCAAGATGGACACTACCAGGGGCTCTTGTGGGAGTCCCACTCCAGGATGGCTCCCTGGAAGACACAGCGGTGGCTCGTGGCCTCCTGAGCCCAGGGTTTAGGGTTTAGGGTTTAGGGGGCTGGATGTCGGCACGTCGAGAGTTTCTCGATCGGTCCTGGAGGATGGGCCTTACGAGGAAAGAGTGTTACCAAGGAGTTCTGAAAGGGCTTCATATTTTGGGCCCCCCTATACCGTACCGAATGATCCTACTATGTCAGCTCTACGTTGAACCGGGAGCCTCCAAAAATATATCAAGCATAACAGGGGCAGACCCCCACAGGCCTAAACTCGTAACCACCAAGCCGATAAAGCTTTAAATTACGAGACGCCCAAGAGTGGCGATCTCGGAGCATTTGTGACTATGTAGTTACCAATGTAGTTGAACATTTTGAATCCTACACCCCTAAGACACAGCCACAAACCGTTTGCGCAGAGTCTCAATCTAGGCTGGCTCTTCGGGCGGCTTGCTGCCGCGACCCTGGTTGAAGTTGCGATTTATGCCAGTAGGCACTTTGACTCAGACTTTCAGTTTATAAGGTGAGAAAGTATAGCCACTTTGCATAATTGTAAGGAGACGAGCCGTTTTAGGTATATTTACCTTCCGTACAGCGATGTTCATGCGTCAACTTCAAGGGGCAAGTGTTTCAAGGTTTCCGCCTTGCCCCGCCCTTGCGACGCTTTAATGTAGGGGCCTTAATAATTACCTATACTGTTTTGGGGGTTCATTATTGTACTTATAGTATAATATACCCCAAAACCCCACTCTAATTATTAAGGCCCCTACATTATGATAATCCACGGCAACTTGCCGAAGCTTTTGGGACTTGCCTTCCTCAGGCGAATTTCACAGCATAGGATGCTTTGTGTCCCATGATGGTTTAGTGTGGCGCCTCTTGGGGCTCAGGGTTTGGGGCCGTGGAAACCCCAAACCCCAAACCCCAAAGCCCTAAAGCCCTAAAGCCCTAAAGCCCACAAGCCCTAAACTTTAAACCCTAAGCCCAGGCCTTGCTAAAGCAGCTGGGTGCCACACATGGCGAGCAGGTCAAGGCTGGCGTGAGCTTGAGCTTTAGGGTTAAGGGTAGAACATGTATGAAAACATCACTAATACAGTAGGACAATATAGGGAACATCGAAGATACCGGTTGAACTTCGCATGAAACATTATGCACAAAACCTACCAGGTAAGCAATGAGATAAACTTGGTGTTCTTGCTATACTTATTAATAGATAGAACATAATATGTTTGCATGCGCTGTGCTATAATATGGCATTACATAGTCTGACGGACTGTCGTTTGAACGCAACAATTGAACACATAGAAGTGTGTGTGTATGTATTTGTATGTATATATAGACAATGGACATATATATATATACATATATATATATGTATATACACATGTCGCACATGTATGTATGTATGTATGTATGTATGTATGTATGTATGTATGTATGTATGTATAAGTGTCTCGGCCCGGACGAGTGCTACGGTGCTCCTAGCTCATGCTCGCTGTGCAGCAATGGTTCGTTCGCTGGCTTCCTCTGACTCTTCTGATTCGGACGCTGCCTCACTCAGTTCCCTTTCGGGGGACTCTAGCGTGGGATCAGCGGGTGCAGTTGCCAGGAGGGCAAGGGCGGATCAACTCAACGCTGAGCGGCACCGTGAAAACGCCAAGCAATGGTTCAAGCGACGCTTGGTGACCATCCTCTGCGACATGGCCCTGGTTGATCAATTGCAGGAGGATGGAAGAAGCTACAGACAGGTGTCTGGCAGAATCAGCTGGTTCACCCGGCAATGCCAAGGACAGACGCTGGACGGCCTTCTGCAATTGGCGAGGCCTCGACTGGTGCCCGCACGGGTGGAGGGCCTTCTGCAGGACGCGCAGTTGCTCCAGAGGTTTTGCGACGAGACCATCCCGCCGAATGACCACACCTGGATTTATTCGGATCAAGTGGGCAATTCGGACAGCCCTGCCCGGCACCGTGTGGAGCAGCGGACCCAACTGCTCCTCCAGCAATCCTTGGCTCCAAGGCTTCGCACCAAAGAGACCACGACGTTCATTCAGCGCGCGATCACGACTGCCGGTGGCAACTTCTACAGAGACTTCATCTTTCTGGTGTGGCCGTTGTTCACTGACCAGGATAGGCTGGAGTTCCAAACCTGGTACTACAACCATGATGGTAAGGGTGTTCTACCGGATGTGCCAGAACATGTCCCCTCGGCGTCCAGCGGCATTCGCCGCGAGAACTGAGGCAGGTCGTGCCTGCCCTCTTCAGGGTCCGCAGCACATGAGCTTCGGATTACAAGTTGTGGGCCGCCCCGGTCCCAATTCCGGGGTCAGTGTGGGTAAGACGATTGTTCTGTACTTAACACTCTCTAGCGCTGCGTGGGAGCTGTTTCTTTTGACCGAAGTTTTACGTGAAACCCACATTGAAGACACGAGGGTTGGGAGTAACGTTGGTCGTAGTCTCCCTCCAGCCCATATACCTTGCCTCATGCATTGCATCATGAGGGCGAAGCTGTACGACCCTTTTGTTTTACGGACCTCTTGCCAAGCAACTAGTCCCATCATCACTCGCACTCGCCAAGTGATTGCATACCATTTAGCCACAACCTACACAGCTAAACAATACTGCCGAAACCTTGATATCAGGTGTCCCCAGTTGGACACCCGATATGTCAACACACCTGTTCAGTGGTCGCCAGCGAGGCTTCCCCCTGAACGTTCGGCCCCTGTGCCTGACACAGCGACACAGGCGCTTGGATGTCTTGCATGCATTTTGCTGCTACTGCGGTTAATGGACAGTGTCTTCCAGAAAGCAGGTCGAGTAAGTTGGTTCCCTAGGCGTTGCACTCATGGCATGTACCGCAGGCGCTGCAGTGCCACGTGGCTTGCTGTACGTGCCGAGGTAGTGAGAGCGGCCCAGCGGCATGTCCGGCACGCTCCTCCGGTGCAGCCAGTGCAGTCCGGACCGCGTAGCCCTGAGTTTAGGACCCTAAGGCAGCCCCAGGCACGCCGTCACATAGGACTCGCCCCGACTAGATTGCTTTTCGTAGGTCTCCTGTTTTGCCTTCCTATCCTGGCAAGTGCAGCCCCCGACCCATCTGCATCCCCATAGCACCTCAGGTCTGTCACGACTGTCTGCACATGGACAGCAAGCCATACGCCTTACCGCAGCCAGGAAGAGAGCCTTTAGGAGAGCCCAGATAAGAGTACTCCGAGATGGATCCACCATGTACCGCGGGACAAGCATGACGCCACTAGTTTGGCTTTGCAATATGTAGGACATAGTCCTCCTCACAAGCCCCCCCGAAGTGCACTGCAGCATGACCATCTCCAGGCTGTCACCTGGAACTGTGGGGGTTTGCATGCACAACGATATGCGGAGTTTATGCAATGGATCAACTCAGAGTACTTTAAATCGGTTCACCTAGTCTTCCTCCAGGAGTGTCATTGGCCGCAAAGCACTGAATACTGCAGTGAGAGATGGATACACATTTATTCTGGAACGGAATCTAACCAGGGAGGTGTTATGATTATGATCAACAAGTCCATTGCCACAGTGGAGCAGATACGTTATGCAGAGCTGGTTGCAGGACGTGTCTTGCATGTACGCATTGGATCCGAACCCCCAGTAGACACACTCTGCGTATATCAATACGCGTGGTCCAATCAGCACCGCCCTGGCTCTGGCAATCTGCCCTCCACCCCCAACCCTAAGGACGAGCTGTTAACCAAACGTAACCAAATTTGGACGACGGTGCGTGCATGGGCCAATTCGGTACCCCAGCGCAACTCCATGTTGATTGCCGGGGACTTCACGCTGGCCTCCATCCACACCTGCCCAACATCGGCCTAGGAGTTCAGGGTCATAAAGCACAGGGTCATCCAGACCAAAGGGAGTTTCAAAACTTAGTTCAATCAGCCGGCCTCATAGCCTTAAACACTTGGGGCCGCGGTGGGCAGCGTGCTGCTACGTTTCTGATGCCCAAGGGGCATGGTGTGCAGATAGACTTCCTGCTCACCAGGCTTCCGTGTTCCAATGTAAGCAGAAAGGCGACAGCTTGGCAGCATCCTACAGGATTCAGACATGTACCCATAGGATGTTCACTACCCTTCCCATGTAAGCCGAGAAGCAAGCAAGTGCCCCTCCTCAGTGCACATAAGGTTAAAGAAGCCTTGCAGCAGCACCCACACCTAACCGCCCAATATCAGCAAGCTGCGGCCCAGAGCCTTCAGCAACGGCAGGGTCGCACGATTGACGCATGCCTCGCTGAAGCCTGGCGTCAGTGCACCAAGTGCCTCGGCCGTGGCCGCCCCCTGCCACCAGCTCAGCAAGAGCTTTCGCTCCGGGCCTTCTGGTCCGCCAAGCGACACCTCCGCTATTGCCAGACCCTTGTTAGGCACTATAACGCGCCAGTAATCTGGTATGTTTCCCACTCTATGCCTACCCGGGTACGCACGCTGTTACCTGGCTCGGTGCGGAGACTGCGGCCCCTGATCCAGCTTTGGCGTGCAGCCATCTCCTTTCAGAAGCAGGATAGAATGCTTAGACAAAAAGTCAAGGAGAGGAAAATAGCCAAGGTTGACCATCTGATCTCAGTAGCACAGGAAGCCGATAAGCGCGGACTGAGCACTCTGCACCAGCTGCTCAAACACCTGAAGCCCAAAGCGCCCAAACGATCCATACATTTCCGTAGAGCAGATGGCCAGCTCATGGGTACAGGAGAGGAGATGGATAAGCTCCGAACTTTCTTTTCTGAGCTGTACCAGGCGGATGCTCACACCCCGACACCGCATTTTCTGCAGGAAGCGCTACAAGTGGAATCGTGGGAGATCACGGCTGCCCTTCATAGTATGCCTGCACATAAAGCCCTTCCACCAGGGCAGGTTCCGGCGCGACTGTGGAAACTGGCGGCACGGAGTGTAGAAGCTGAGCTTTTGCAAGATTTCAATGCGGCCCTTCAGCCGGGGGAACTTTGTTTCCCGCACCATTGGCATGATTCCTACCTCGCCCTATTGGCAAAGCCTCACAAGGCACCCAACTGCCCCTCCAACCTACGCCCAATCAATTTGTTGGTAGCAGAGGCTAAGTTGCTAGCGCGCATAGCCGCTCAGAGGTTACAGCCATTGGTGCAGCAGGCAATGCACCGGTACCCTCAATTCGCGTATGCGCAGGGAAGGCAGACGTCTGATGCCCTGGATCGAGTGTTGTCACACTGCTGTAAAATTCGCAACTTGTTGCAGGGTAAACACCGTTCCGCTTTTCGGCCCAGATCCAGCAAATCCGTGTCTGGCTTGATTGGAGGACTACAAGTCTCCATTGATCTCACCAAAGCCTATGATCGGCTACCTCGGAGTGTCCTGCAAAGAGCTCTAGAAAACATCCAGACTTCTGACTCACTTATTGAGCTCATCTTATACATACACGACAATGCTAGGGTATGTATCTGCCGGCATGGCCAATCGGCAGAGATTGGAATGGGACGCGGGGTTAGGCAAGGATGTGGCTTGTCTCCTTTGCTCTGGATTGCATTCACCCTCTTGCTGCATGATAGGATGAGTGAGCACATTCCGCTACAGTCTCAAACAAGCTATGCGGACGATTTTCACTTGATGTGGGAATTTTCCACAGCCCAGGAGTTCAAGCGAGCCTGCACGGCTCTGCCCAAACTGCTCGCCTGCCTGCAATCCTTTGGCATGGAAGTGTCCCTTGAGAAAACTGTCGCCCTGCTTGCCATCAAGGGCCCTGCTGCAGCAGCCCTGCTCAAACAGTACACCAAACGTGTCAAAGGAGCGCGGGTTCTGCGTCTTTTTCAAGGTGGGGAGGAGCTCACGCTGCCCCTACGCAGAGAGCATGACTACTTAGGAGTCAAGATAAGCTACCACCACTATGAAAGAGCTACGGTCAAGCATCGTACTTCATTAGCATGGGTTGCTTTCAACAGGTTGCACAGCCTACTCAAGCATCAGCTGATACCTCTGCGCAAGCGAGTGTTGCTATGGCAAGCATGCGTATGGGCAGTCATGAGGTATGGCCTCACTGCCACTGGCCTAGATCCGTACAGCGTACAGCAACTACGTTCTTGTGTAATGAAGCAACTTAGGCTAGTGGCCCGCAGCCCAGCACATGTTAGTCATGAGACCAACGAGCAATTGTTAAGCAGACTAGGGGTGCTAGATCCTGTACGTTGGCTGGGTCGACAATGTCAACATAGAGTTGCTGTTAGCCGACACAACCTGGGCTACTTGCAACCAGCCAGGGTGCATCAGTGGTGGAGTGTTGTGGAAGCCAGTTTCAGTTCAGACTCTGCCGCTTCGGTTTCCAGCCACCTGACCGAGGTTACCCAGATACTGCGAATAGGCAGCACATGCGACATTTGTGGACAGTCCTTCCCAAGCCACCACGCGTTGAAGGTTCATAAAGGCAAACAACACCCAGAGTCCCAGCCTAAACATGAACCCAACCCGACCATTAAGAATCGGAGGGTGGATGAATACCGCAAGCATGCCAAAGGTGGCTTGCCGCAGTGCCGATACTGCCTTAAGCGTTTCTATGGGTGGCCACAGTTCATGGGGCATTTCAGTCAGGGGGCATGTCCTATTTTGCATAGGACCAGACGAGAGGATCCCCCGGACTCACGTTCAGACCTTAAGCCAACCCCACCTGAAACTCCAAATACCCCAACTGTTTCAGAAACTGTCGGTGAGTCCGGGCCAGCTCCTGCTCATGGGGCGTCCGCGCCGGGGAGCACGGATCCCAACGATCATCACCTGGCCCTCGCGCACCCAGACCCGACGCCGCTGTTTTATCGAGAGACTCTCCAAGACCTTGCCAGAAAATCTGATATCACAGCGTTGCGGAGCCAGATTCGTATGAGCAACTTGCTTTGCCATTGTCCTGAATGCTTCCAGAAAGTCACTCGACCATCGTACCTGACCAGACATGCGTGCCAGATGCATCCGCACATTGCTGCAGTCCAAGACCGGGTTGTCAGTTGGGCTCTTGCAAAGGGTAGGCTAAGCAAGCCTTGCGAGTGGTGCGGCGACAGCCAGTACACCAGGACGGTGGCACACCTTAAAGCTTGCCCGGTTTTGTGGATAGTAGGTCACTTCTTGATCCGACACTCCACCCTGGAGGACCACACCCAAGCTTCGCTCCATGGCGCATTCGGCAGATCAAGGGGACGATCAGTTGATCCAGGCGCAAGCGGAGTTTGCTCAGTTCGGAGGGACAACAAGGGAGCGGACAAGCCACCGGAGCCGGCCAGCGGCAAGGGCGGCCAAGTCTTGAAGGACCACGTGGAGTCCTCCTCCAAGACACCGGGCTCGACCTCAGGCCAGCCGGAAGCCTCTCGGGACAAGGACCACAGGGCGGACCGCGACCGGAAGCAGGACCAGGACCACAGCACCCGACGTCCCCAGCAGCAGAACCGAGGCTGGAACCAGCAGCACGGCTACAGATCGTGGCCCACTCGCTGCGGGGACAAAGAGGATCTCAAAGAGGTGATCCGGGCTATGGGCAGACTGTCCTTGAGGCTGCAGGACCAGCTGAGCATCTTCAGCCTAGACGTGGAGTTCATTCTGTTTCTCCAGACGGACGCGTCCGGCAACAAGTTCTCCATCACGGCCAGCCTCTACGCGGCAGCTCAGCAGTGGCATCGACAAAAAGAATCCGACCCCGCAAGCCTCACCCAGCCGATGCGCAACATCCTTCTATATTGTCTTTTCTCGGCGCTCTTGGAGCGTCTCGAAAAGCTCGAGACGGATCCGGACATGATGGCCCGAGTGCGACAGATGGGATTGGTGGAAGGGGAGGCATATCTGTTTCTCCAATGGGATGCGGCTCAGGGCAAGCACATCAAAGCCCAGGTGGAGCCCTTGAGCCATCGGGAGGCAGTGGAGTCAGTGCGGGTGCTCCTTCGCTTGGCTACGTTCCCACATGTGGTGGGGCGCTTCCACGCGCTCCGGAAGCTTACTGCAGCCCCCTCGGGGGACGTGATCCCCTTTACGTTGATGGCTCAGAACAGGACAGCGGAGTCCCATCAGCTTTACAGCCTGATGCATCGGCTTGCCAGAAACTCGGTCTGGCACCTCATCGGCGCCACGATGAGGCCCACGAAGATCGGGCGGTCGCCATTGGCGAAACAGCTGGACAAAATGATCCAGAACCTCTAGATCAGGCTCGGTTGATAGTTACCCAACTTAGACTAGTCAACTCGTCAAACCACTGTTACGCAAACTCAGTGATCATGGCAGTTGCGTGGGGACATGCAGGTAGTCCGCAGAGCTTCCAACCGAGCCTCCAGCTGGGGCGCATGCTACGTTGGCTCGTCCGCCATGTTCCGTTGCAGCAAGCAGATCATGCACGCAGTGCTGTGGACTTATGGTCATTGCGAGTGTGGCAGCAAATAGTGCAAACGTGGCAGGCACCACACCAGCCAACACGATGCTGGCGAGTTCGTGCAGTTTTTAGCATCTCATCTGCATGCTGACCAAGCCCATTACGAGTGGCAAGCCCGTGAAGAAGCCCCCACAGGTCAGATTCTAGTCCAGGATAGAGGTTCCTTTTGGCCACTAATCCTCTCCCTGCCCCTACAGCCGGACAGTCCAAGCCAAAGCTCGCAGCCTCACCATGTAGCAGGCATCAGCGTTCAGAAACTTGTCATTCAATGGCGCAATCAGCCTGCAAGGCATGCGGCCTGCGATCTGCCGCCATGGCTGCCCTTGCAGGTGAGCCGTTTTAATGCTGCCCACGCAAAGATCACGACCCCAGTGCATTTCAGCCAGGCCATTTACTTGCCAGTTTTCACGGGAGACGGTTTGCAAACAACATCTGTCAGATATGCTCTTCATTCGGTGATCTTTCACATAGGCAGGTCCAAGTTTTCCGGACATTATCGCACTGCGCTCTGCCTGCACGGTCAGCTCCGTTTTCTTACGGATGATGGAGTTGCAGCGGCACCGGCATCTGCGCATGATTGTCGCTTAGTTGAAGAGAATGCGTACATACTCTTCTTCATCAGGTGTTGACGAAGGCACAGCTGTGCACAAGTAGTTGTAGCTGCTTTGACGCCATCTACTGCCTGTTGTGACATATGGCTACATGTCTAGTTCAATCGTGTACCAGTGGGTTCTTATCGTTTCGTTAAGCTTTTCTACCTCAGGTAGGCATGGGATGGCGGTCACTTTTCTTCAGGACCCTTCGAGGTGCTTTTAAGTTGGTTGGCATCCTTTTCTGCACCAGCTGGCCCGCTGCTCAAAGGGCGGTCACGCCGGGCGGGCAAATATGTCCTAATACTGTTGTCACTAGCTGTCGTACATACATTTTACTTCGTACTAAACCATAGCTTTTGACAGTTGAGTGCAGCGATCCATCCACATCTTGTGTGAGTGATGATGGGCGCCAAAACATGGCGTGCAGCCTGGAGCTGCCGACACAGTCGCCGTTCTAGCATCGCGAGACCTCCTCTTGCGGCGTGGGAAGAAGTATGTATGTATGTATGTATGTATAAATGTATGTATGAAAGTATGTAT
>CAJNJA010010636.1:0-14087 GCA_905231915.1 Symbiodinium necroappetens
CTGTCTTTTTTTGTCAAAATTTGTTTTTTGTCAATATTTGTCTTTTTTTGTCAATATTTGTCAAATTTTGGTCAATATTTGTCAAAATTTGTTTTTATTTGTCAGTATGTTGTCAAAATCTGTCTTTATTTGTCTTTGTTTGTCTACATTTGTCTATATTTGTCTCTATGTGTTTGCTTTTTTGTCTTTATTTGTCTTTATTTGTCAAAATTTGCCTGGGCTGCTTAAAAGACCCCATGGTTGGCGGCTATGGGTGCGAAGGTGAGTGACCGCCAGCACCCTGATCTCAGCCGCTTCTCGCTTGGATCGCCCCTGAGCAACCAAGCAATCCCGAATGGCATACATAAAACAGGCAATTTCCTCCACCACGATTTGGCTCAATACGCTTTTCTGGTGGGATGCGGGCATGGGCCCCCTTGGAGCTCCGTTTAGCCTCAGCCTCCGTAACTGGGCCACACTGCTTGGCTTTACCATTAGCCAGGTGGCCGTGGTCGTTGCCACCGTCAATGACCATCTCCTCAGCCGCAGGTGCAGTTGCCGCGTTCCCGTTGCCCTTGGTTTGCCAGTTGTCTCTTTGAAGTGTTGCTTCCACTCAAGAGGCAAAGCTTTAGCATGAGAAGTTTGACGTCCACGATCAATCCTAGTAGCCTCAAGGGATCCCGTAGTGAGGTCCACTACCTTGCCATTCTCCTCCCAGCCGACCTCCTGGAAACTCACGCGAGCCTCCTCGAAGTAGCCCTTCAGGATGATGATGGTCACATCCGGCGGGGAGTCCACATCTGCTGCCGCCACCATGGTGCGGGCTTTCTCGAGTTCTTCGGCAGAACTGGGGAAAAAGATCACATCCTGCTTCTTTTCAGCCGCCATAAGTTCAGAACGCCCTTTGCCGGCGCTCTTGCTTTGTTTGCGACTGCCCTTACCATCAGCCTTGTTTCCACCACGACCTTTGCCGGTCGCTTGGGCTTCAACCTGAACCCTGCGTGGAGGCACTGGAGCATGCTGATTTCTGGGCCTTTCACGCTTTCCGGTGACCTCGGTCCATCCCTCGTCGCTGTTGGCCGCTGGCCAAGTCCGAGCTCCGTGATCCTGATGAGGAGGCTTGGCCGGCCAACCCTCCCACTCTGCTTGTTGAGACCAGCTTGGCGTTGACCAACTGGTCGTCACCGGTTGCCACCTGTTTTCATACGAGCCGTTGTGTTGGGCGCCCCAATCGTCAAGCAGCTTCTGCAATGCCATAAAGGGGTCAGCGGGGCGATCCCACAGCAATTGCTCCAGCTGACTGAACAAAAGCTCCGCATCATCAGCCGGGTCACTCTCAGCTGTCGTATCCTCCTCGCCACCCCATGAACTCAACACGTTGTGGAGGCCCGCGAGCAACTTTTCGGTGCGCTTGCGACGTGTAGCTGCTGCACCACCAGCAACTTCACGGAATTCATCCATAAGGCTGGCCGCCTTGGCCAATACACCTCCGGCCCCTGAAACAGAAGCGACGCCAGCCCCGTCGTGATTGTGTTCATCATGTGCAGCCAAAACGCCCCCGGCACCGTGATGAGCATCCACCATCCCATTGGCCAAAGCACCACCGGCCCCTGAAACAGATGTAGCGCCAGCCTCGTCGCGATTCTGTGCATCATGTGTAGCCAAAACGCCCCCGGCCCCGTGATGAGCATCCACGATCCCATTGGCCAAAGCATCTCCGGCCCCGTGCCCAGGCAAAATGCACCGGGCACCACATACATCTGTACATTGTTTAGCCAAAGCACCTCCGGCCCCGGAAACAACATCAACCGAAACATCCTCCGAAACGGGCCCTCCAGTCGCCAAAGCACAAGGCGATGCAGGAGTAAACTGTATGCAGCGTCATTGGCGCCACTTTCCTCGGCAAAATCAAAACCGTGGAAAAAGTGAGCCTCGAGGCCCACCACCACCAATGCGAGCTGGCCTGAAAAGGCCACGAACTCCCCCACAAGCAGACACGGCAGCGAAAGGCCGTCGCCACATCCTTAATCGAAAAGGCTTGGACCATGAGGCACGAGGCCGGGAAACCACTCGCGCAGCGAAAGCCACATAGTCCTTGAGGTACCATCTCCACAGACACCGAGCACTGCACTGCTGAGGCCGAAGTCGCCCAAGACCCGGACCCCAAAGATGAACAGCCTTGCGTAATCGACGCCTCAAGGCAGGAGAACCCCGAGCACGTCGAAATCTTCTGCAGCCATGATCTTTCACATACAGGCAGACCTGACAGCGCCGAACCCACAGCGCCGAAAGAATCCAAGCCCAAAGAAGGAGCAGCCCAACCCACCAAGGGGCCCAGCCGCATCTCACACAAGTGGTGCAAAGCGTAATGAAGTACGGCCAACCCAAGCAGTCTGCACCCACACTCTGATGCACCCGGATCTGGAAAAGCTGATCCCATCGGATTGTCATGACAACCCCACTGCAAATCATCAACACGCGGAGCAACAGTGGAGGTAGCCTCGGGAGACGATTTCGTACTCGCAGGAAAGCGAGCCTGCGTGCGCCTCGGGGAGGCACTCCTCTTGCACGCCTTCTACGTCGTCGCAAGCGGTCAATGATTATCTATGTTCATGTATATACATACACTCCCATGTAGATCGATCGGTATACGTACATACATACATACATACATACATACATACATATATATATATACAGCTTACAGCAACAACACAAGCAGCATGTTGCAAGTCCGAATCATGCGTGCTGAAATGCTGACTGTGGTGAACATGCTTGTGATCATGCTGGAAGAGAATGCTGGAAAACACCAACAAGACATAGCAAACATTCTGGCGTGCAATAATGTGCCACAACAGTGTCGGTAGCGATACAACGTACAGTGTACATATCAAAGGTGTTGAATGATGAGAGATTCGGAAGTAGACATGCCATCTCACGATCAAACCATGGACATACACGTATAGAAAGAGTTACCAGGCATTTCAGTAAACAAATACAACACGTGGACAAACGCATATACTTATGTTCATGTTCATGTTTGCTGTGTCTACATACAGTATAGATGCGGATTCAGCTCTTTCCGAGATCAGTCACTCACAGGGAGAAGCAGGGAGCTAAGGAATCGATAGAGACGCGTGTGCTCATGCACAAGTATGTATGCATGCATGTATGTGTGTTTTCAGGATCGAATGTGTGCGCATATGTATTGTTACACCAGTTGATAAGCATTGCCGTGCCTCTATCCGGCGCACGACAGGCCCTGAGCGCTCGCCCACACGACCTCGGAGAACTGCACTTCGTTTTGGGCTCTTGTCCAAGGCGCTTTGTTGATTAGCCTTTTGCTACCTTTGCTCTTCCTGTGGTTGCTCATGTAACTCGTCCCATACTGTCGTCAAGGCTGTTGCTACTATGCACATGGCTCCACCATGTTGCAGCGTGTGTGTGTGTATATATATATATATATTTCTGTGTGTGTGTGTGTGTGCGTGCATGTGGTCCGTGTAGTCCATATACTATTGCTGAATGATTCTCCATGCCCACTGTGATCCATTGGCAGCATGTCTCTGGTATGCTCCTGTTCT
Organism: Symbiodinium necroappetens; assembly: GCA_905231915.1. Lineage (NCBI taxonomy): Eukaryota > Dinophyceae > Suessiales > Symbiodiniaceae > Symbiodinium > Symbiodinium necroappetens. The sequence goes on from CAJNJA010010636.1 coordinate 3,564, forward strand.
GGTTCTCTGACAAGGCTCTTCGATCTGCTTATTCTTCGACCGTAGGTGAGCAAATATTCAGCTTCGATGACGACGACAACTGACACTGATTCTGCTGACCGCAACCTGACTCGTTGAATCGCAGTTGTAACTTCTACCACGGGCTACTCCGTTATGTCCTTCTATCACTCTTCATGATCGGATTACTCTCAGTGCGCTCGGAGATGTGTCCCATCTTAGGGCTTTCTTCTTCTCATAACCTGTCCATATTACTGTCGAGATCATGTGCTGGCGCCTGGCGCTGATGCAAGTAAAACTACTGCTTTGCCAAGAGTGTTCGCATTTCTGTTCGCCACAACCGGTCCTGCTGCTCCTAACCACCACCAGCACCACCACCACATACCACAACCACCCCACAACCACCACCACAACCACCACCACAACCACCACACTTACGGCGACCACGACGATGACGTCTTTCGACGGCGCGTACTACCCCTGTTATTTCCAGGCATGGACTCTAGAATGAGAAGTGATGCATTGCGACGCTATCATGTGAAGTGGTACTCCTAAATCCACCATCACCACTGTTATTGCGGATATTGGTATCAGTCCTGTTCGATAGTATGATTTGCCACGCTCCTCAATGTCTTTAAGACAATCAACTGCAATGTACTGCTACGACAGCTGGAGCCACTGTGACTTTAGAGTATCTTTCCAACCATTGCCATCAGTACGCATACTGACGCAAAAACAACTGTACGTGCGTTCGGGTTTGCAAATGCCAAGGGTCTTAAGATGTCTTGAAAAACAAGGGAACACTGGTCCAAAGACGCTGGGTTCCAACCGCACCGCGTTCGCAAAGACATGCCAAGTCGCCATCACAACAGGGTTCTGAGACTAGTCAGAATCGCAGCAACGGAAACATAAGCATAGGTAAACTATATTCATGAGACACAACATAACAAAAACAACACTCCTGTGTGGCATGTTCAAAATGGCGCCAGACTGGTTTTTTGTCTAGTAGAATCCGAGCTGCCCTTGCGGCATAGCAGGCCATTGGTGTAGGGGAAGCCCGGGTATTCGAGAGCCTCCTTCAAAATAATGGGGACGCCTGCGCCGCTCCAGGCCATGACATGTCTGCAGAGCCAATATCTCGAAAAATAATGCCAACTTGTCAGAATGCATCCTGATGCTTGATTCGGACAAGGTGCCCAGAAACGGCGGCCAAGACTTGACAGGATCGCCCTGTGAAGCCTGAACAGAAGCACCGCCGCGCTTTCCCAAACGACGGGGCCTCAGACTCTCTGGCCTCAATCTGCCGGTCCACAGTCTCAGCCTTGGAGCGTGGTCAACTAGCGTGAGAGGGAACTCTGATGCCTCGAAGAATGCCATCCTTGCCACAAGCCGAAGAACCCAAGACGGCCTGATCCACCCACCTCACTAGTCTGAAGAAGAAGTGCTGCCCGTTACCATCACAGACCTACACCCTGCACCTGGGCCAGCGCGGCGGAAAAGCGCTCGGCCACCAGAGCGTTGAGGTGAACCTTCGAATGCTGCACATGAGGAACAGCCCAGACACGGTCAGCCGCAGAAGACCCGTACTGAGCCCAACTGCCATGTGCCAGCAGGTGCTGCTGAGTGCCAGCGAGTCACATCAACCTTCCTGATGCGCTGAATGTAAGCCTTCACGACCGAGGTGGAAGTCAGCTCGCCATTTCCTTGGCTTGACTTGGCGGGGACGAGGGTCGAAGGAGTCCTGAAGACTGATGGGTGCGGAGCTCTTGCTCCCCTGACGGCATCACAAGAGGAAGACGGCGATTTGTTCGACAACTGCTCTGCCAGCGGGTAGGGGTTTTGCGATCGCCGGGGCTTCGCAGTGCATTACTGCTTGCATTGCCCACACAGGCTTCAGTGCATCAGGAAAGACATCCCACCACCGCACCGGAGGTGATCACACAACGAACCCTTCAAGCGCCAAGGGCCATGGCAGCTGAGGTTCGAATGGCAGCTGCCAGCGCCGTTGCGGACCAGCCCAGGAACGGAGGGCTCCCGTCCCATGCTATTGGCCTCCAGAAGCTTCTAAGAGTATGAAGGGTCTTGCTTGTGACCAATGCCCATCCGGAAAACCTGTGCAGTGGTTGACTGCTGCTCCAATCGCCTTCGTGGCCAGTATCTCCTCAGAAGCTGGGGCAGCCTCCTTAAAACGCAGAAGGCGAGAAGCAGCTTTACCTGAGCAGCTCACGGCGCAAGCACCCCGCAAGGTCACCGGTCGGTCCCCAGAGCACCTGAATCTGCCGCGAGTTGCGAGACGTCTCAGTCGTCTCCAGTCAACACGACCATGGCTCAACCACATCGGCTTGGGGAGTCGGGCGAGTCTCTTGGGTTCTTTCGTGGAACAACCGGAACTTTAGGTTGAGGTGATGCTTAACGGACCGGGAAAAGGCAGTCTGGCAGGCTTACTCTCAGGAGCGGTGTCGAAAACCGCAGGCTCAGCTTCGCGTTTGGATCTTATTAGCCTTCGTTGTGCTAACTGAGATTCCTCTGACTCTGACCTGCTGCAGGCTACCTGCCGGCTGTGCTGGGGAACTGATGATTCGGGTGGGCCCACCAGTGTTCTCAGTTCTCAATCTGTTCTGAAGCCGAGGCTTGAGGTGCCGCGCAAAGCCGTCTCTCCGCAAACACGGCGAATGGAACCCCAATCTAGCCATCACGCAAGCATAACTGCAATTTGGAACCTTGCTGCAGAACCTCTACGCAGGGAATGTGGAGTCAATGATGGCAAATGGACGTGTCCTCGTGTGACTCGCATCATGCAAATCTCATGACATCTGTGGCTTGCATCAAGCGAACTTCAGTGAGAGGAGAGAGAGGCTCTCCGAGGGAGCACGCGATCAAACCGGAAACTTAAAAAGATGACCTTCGAAAGGAGTCCTCCCCCACAGCGCTGGGTGCCGGTGACTTCTCCAGAAAGGCCACCATTTCACAGACAAACAGGAGCAGCCTGAGAGCTTTAAGCGGAGGTTCATCAATACGGCTTGGTGTGACAGGTTTCAGGGTGTCTTACGACAATAACTCGAGGCGAACTCCCTTTTCGCCAAGGACCCGCTTAAGGGTGACAGCGGCTACAAAGCTCATCGACATCCCCAACGTCACCCCTCAAGACTGGTAAAATCTGAAAGTGAAAAAAGGCTAGAACAAACCCTTTCAATTGCCGCCCTTGAAATTGTAGTTCACGCGGCTTGAGGTCGCTACGTGCCTGCCGGCACACCAGCCGCGAGGCGACCGGAGTAGTATTCCTCCGACGAGTGCCATAAGAATTGTACGCAAAGTTGCCAAGTAGTGGAGCTGCTCTTGGGAAGTGGCTGCTGGCCGACGAAGATGTTTCGATACGGCGACAGCTTTATTGAAGAGTCCTGCTCCCCCGCAAGCGCCAGTGGCCTCAGCGTGCCAAACTCGGATGGATGACCACAAGGCGCAGCATCGGTTTCACTTCCCGAATACATTCCCTGTCATGCTGCAGAATCAGCAGTAACATGCGTTAGCCCATTCCCGCTCTGCGGTTCACGTACCCTGGGCATACTCACCTTCTCATGTTAGCTGCAGTCACTATATTATACTACAATAGACCACAACATACTACAGTATACTACAGGAAGCTACAACATACAATCACATGCCATAATATACTAGAATAGACTATGGTTCTGGAGTTCTGCTGCAGGCCGCCCTACAGTCAGAGCCGGTCCAAAAGCTGGGCTCCCCGCGAACCACCCGTCGGCAAGCCCTGCCAGGCCCAGACCTCGTGTACGGAAGTCGGCATTAATAATATATATTAAATCTATATATCTATATATATATATATAATCATGTTATAGTATTACATAGTATATTAGAGTATATTAGAGTATACTATAGTATATTATAGTATATTATAGTATATTATAGCATATTATAGTATATTATATTATGTCTATCAACAAGGATATGGGGCTGACGAGGCTTCAACTCGGGCTCGAGGGATCTTCTCCTTCTGAGGTCTTGCTTGTTGGAGGTGGAGGGCACGGGGTACAGGACGGAGCCCAAGGTTGCTTGCCGAGCACTGCCGTGACAGCTCTCTGCATTTCAAGACTGCATGGCTGAGCCTGAGCATTCGATCGCTAGAGTTACAAATCCGCAGAGGCCGCAGGCCGGGATGTAATTTTTGTTCCCCTCCGCCCCTTCCCTCCTCGCCTACGGCCCCCCCGTGCTCCAGAGCGTTCCTCTCGCTCCCGCACCTCCCCGACGGTAAAAGGAGACATCGAAGCAAGTGCTAGCAGCTAGCACTCTGAAACCCTACTGCAGCTAAACCTTGCCCACAACTTGGACGCCGGGGCCGTCCCCTGGCGGCTCTCGTGCTAGCGGTTAAATTTGCCTGCATGCTCTCCCCCCAAACAGTTAAAGCCCCTGAAAACAGACTAGCCAAGGATGTTCACTCCTTTCTCACAGATGTATTTTTTTGGGGGGATACCTTTGCCGGCAAACCGAAACAGATAGCAAACTCTCGGCGCTTGGAAGAGGGCCATGAAACGTCGCAGCCAATCTCGCGCGACGCGCCGCGCTTTCGAGCTGCCTTTGCACTCCTCAGGCAAAGCTCAGATGGGAGGGGGTGTAGGGTTTAGGGTTGATTGGGCACCTTCCAGCTTCCCCGAAGCGTCATGGGCTTCATCTACATCCTGGGCAGCTTCTCAAAGGATCCTGGTAGAAGCGGATGGCCAGCCGCAGCCACACAACGGTGGGGAATCCACCTGGTGCAGAGGGAACATCTGGTGCTAAGCAAGCACAGCCGAAGCAGTCTGCACAGTAATGACTCAGTAATGGTTCATACACTGACACTGAAATAAAAGGTCCAACGACGCGTCACAACCTTCACATTCACAATGCAGCAACCAAGTGTCCTCCGCAACGTCGCTACACTACTCCTAAATGCGCAGGCAGGTCGTTGCGTTTGGGACTTTGTTGGCCAGTTAGGCATGCTCAAGACCGGAGTTTCTCCGTCCCACAGCGAGCCTTAAGCTACGATCTTGCTTGGCAGCCTCTGCAATACGAGAAAACCATCACCGTCGGCAGCATTCCAGGAGTTTGCAAAACCGCAGCTGGGCTTCTGTTCCGGGCAACTCTGCCTGACATTCTCCAGTGAAGCGCAACCCCTGAACCCGGAAGAGACCCCACAGAAGACCGGCACCTTGCTTTGTGCCGGGGATGCGCCTCGCTTTCAGCCACATCCTTGCTGCACTCTTGGCACTGTCTGAGTGAGTTGGGACGGGACGCCACCGATCCAAAAGGACTAGCTACTGATTCGTTCGTTTGAAGACTTTATAGTTGGCACAAGCATTGAAATAAAAACGAGCCAGGGACCAAGACTGGCCTAAGGCAGCCACTTCACGAGGCGCAGCATGGAGGAAAGCTCGGGCCCAGCAGTTCGCCTGGATGTCCAAAGGCACGCCCGAGCCCCTTGTCTGTGCTCGCTCTTTCTCTTCTTCTTCTTCTTCCTCGTTATTCCTCGGCTTATTCTCTCGAGCATTATCGCTCTTTCTCCTGCAAAGCCCAAAAATAAGTGTGGAAGAGTGCCGTACGACCTATATCAACGTTATTCCGTGTCGCTCGTCATCTATTTCCACCCGATTATGGCCGCTGGTGCCCTGGGCCGCAGCAAGTGTCCTGAAACTGAGTCCCGAACAAGGCATAGCGAAACAGAAGAATGTCGCGGATAGAAGACATCTGGTTCCTGGGGCAACCATTGTGAAGCGCTTTGCACAGGTGCAAGGCTTGTCAGATCCAGCTGAGGTCGCGGGCAATGTCACATCTACAGAAAGGCCTGCAGGCTTGTCCCGTCTTCTCACATCTTGGAGACGCATGCGCTGGGCAGTGATTCACCCTCTGGAATTGCGAGAGGCACAGACCCCTCTGCATAGCTCACATCCCCGGCCTGCCAGTCGGAAGGAGAGCAGCGGAACGGCAACCTCCACCAGGCCGGACGTGTTGCGTTTGCTCTTCAAACTTCCTCCCTATGCTTCTCTCGCGAAGGTACGGACGGAGTCATCGTCGCAGCCATGTTGAAGGAGTCGGGCTGCATAAGACAATGTCATAGACGCAGGTTTATAAATGCTGCTGCCAAATGCAACCCAAGCTTGTCAGAACCTTTGGGCTTTTACCGCTGTGCACTGCTCGGAAGTGACCTAAGACTGGCATTCTCACTGTGCTGGCTGGCATTCTGAAAGTCTCGGGAATGGTCGTGAGGGACAGAGAAAGCTACGAGTAGGGCGCAGAGGGCTGTGTAGAACTCGATCTAATCGAGCTCAGCTTTGAGAAGTGAAGCAGCAGCCGACAGCACGGGCCTGCTCCAGCAATATTACATCGACGGCCTCGCCGGCCTGTCCAGAACTTACTGCGAGCCCGCCGATCATCGCATAAGGCACCACGGTCATAGTGGCCTCTCCTTAGTCCTCATATTGCGCGAGCTGCCTTCAGCAACGCCTCCGTGACGGCGGCCAGGGCTGTCTTGGGATTCACCTGAGAACTTAGACAAACTCTGACAACACGGGCGTGCTTCGCGAATACCTAAACACTCTGAAAGCCTGAGCTTGCCGGCCTCTATGTCACAGCAAAGCACCAGGTCCAGGTCCGACCTCAGTGGACGCAGCCTATGGGGCCAGGGCTTCTACAGCGGACTCTAGCGCTGTGTCGCAGCACAAAAACAGAGGTAATAGCAGACAGGACCAGCACTACCATACATCCAAACAAAGCTCCTCGCCCTCCGACGTCTGCACCCAAACCTGCAATTGCACAAACAGCAGCTGCGATTCCAACGGCAAACAAACAATGTCTTCGCTGCTCTTGCTGGGGGGTTGCGAAATCGGCCGTGCGAAATCGGCCGAACCCTGCAATCGCAAACAAATACAACAGTTGGAAAATTCCACATGCACTTGGACAGTGGCCCATGCTACCCGCCACGACAACCTTCGGGTCGGGACCCAACACGTCCAAGGTCTGAACCTCGTGGTGGAGGGAACCGCACGGTCGAGCCAGACGGGCCTCTGGTAAGCTTCGGGCCAGTGCTGTGACCTGCCCCGCTTCAGCAGTGGTTCATGGTAGTCAGGCTTTTCACCCCGACATACCCCGACCCAGCCTGCACTAGAACGTCTCGTACTTGGCGCGGCAATGGAGGCAGCGGCGAGGGCGGAGAGGCATGATCCATCGGCCCTGCAGAACCAGAATATCGGCAAGCCAGCAATGCTTTTCAAACAGCACTGGAAATCACAAGCAGGGACTTAAGTTTAAGTTTGGACCCAGCCAGGCAGCGCAGAAAGTCGAGAGGCAGCCCGAGTTCACAACTCTCCCGCAGAGTTTCAAGCATCGACCGGAAGGCACCGTGCGATTGCTCGTCCATGTCCTTGTCTGCTTGGAAAGCTGCCTGGTGCTTTGGAGAGTAGACGGAGCGAATGCAGTCCACAAAGCTGGGCAGGTCGTCGAACATCCTCTGGTGCCACCAAACAAATCCCCAGAGCTGAATCCAGCAGCGGTGCCGACGCGAGACAGGCACGTGCAAGTATCGGCACTTGGGTTTGAAGCAACCTGCCGGTGTCTGGGCAGCCCAACAGATGCTGGTCATCTGTAGCGGCACCTCCTGGGTGCTTGTTGCGCTCTGGCTTCCGATCCGTGAGGACTTTAAGATCTCCCGCAGCTGGCGGATGGTCTCTGCCGTTGAAGTGTGATGGACAAAGATGCCCCCTCGAGCCTCCCAGGCTTCCCGCAAGTCCCCACGATCGTCAATCAACACACAGCCCTGGCCGCTGAACTTCTGCTTGTTCCGGGTTCCACAGCAGTAGACCGCCACTTCAGAGCCCAGCTTCTCGTGGCACCACTGCTCCTTCTGCTTTGCTGCCATCTGTCCTGCTCGGCCCATGGGGAGGCCAGTGAGAACTGCTGGAGTGGGGACGATATTCCAATCAATCCATCTCCAGAGCTCTTCGCCATCTGAAGTCCAATCAAGCGACAGGAAGAAGTCCGTCTTTTCCTCAATGCGTCGCCACATTTCGCCCTCCTCGCGCTTTAACGCTTGGCACAGGCAATGATCGGGTTGGAGCAGACTCAGGTTCGAAGATGTTCCGTCTGCTAGGTGGTATGCTGAAGCCTCTGACTGCAGGATCTCTGTGACCTCCCGTACCGAATCTGGGTAGGGTCTTGGTCGCTGTCTCAAGACCCGGGTCTTTGCGATTTCCGGATGCCCTATAACTTCGGCACCTACCGGATGCATCGGCAGCTCGGAGCTTGTCCGACAACGCAACGGAATCCGGACAAGACTCTCGCTGTTGGCGGTACCAGCCCTCGACTTCGCGACACAGTTTTTGGCAAAACGAGCAGCATCAGGGCACCGGCCGGACTGAAGAAGCAGAAAGCACTAGCTAGGTTCGGAGCGGTGAAGTGCTCTACGTGGATCTGTGCAGGAATGATGTGGCGGAGACTAGACAGCAGACCAGGGAACCACGACCTCTTTCCTATGTGGCCACCATTCAGATCAAAGGTCATTAGGAGAAAGGAATAACCTGCGCAGAAGATGATTTTCTGGCAGGAGCAGTCGTACCGTGCATCCCCTTCCTTCTTGCCTAAATCGATTCCCCTCGCAATAGCGGAGTCGAATCCCCATCGAACTCTTTCTGGAACCCTGCCAAAGCATCCCGCAAAAAACCTAAGCCTAAGCATGTTCGAGGGAGACAGACTTCAGACCCAACGACATATCAAAGAGCAAGGAAAGGGTCCTCCTCCCAAGTGAGCTTCGTGACAGTGTGCGTCGGTATCTTCGCAGCAATTGCCCCACCCTCTGGGAAGAGGGCAAGGCAGCCCTTGTTGAAGTCTGCCAGCACACCGTCCAGGTCACAGTACAGCTGCACATGTGTCGGAGCCTCACAGCACAGGGGCACTGAGCCAAAACCCCGCAGACTTGAAGTAGTTCCTTTTTCTGGTTTATATTTAGAATTTAGAATCCTATAAGGTAACCCCAACAAAGGAACTGCTTAAGGGGCCCATTTGAAACCTTTTGCCGAGGCCTGCGAGGCCTGGCTCTTCGGCACCTCCACCGGCCGGTAGGGGCCGCAGAGATGGGGAGCGTGCAGGCCCGGCTGGAACCGGGCGTAGGAGGCCATGGCCATGGCTTCGAGCGCATGGGAGCCATGGGGAAGGAAGAGCTGTGAAAGCGGCTTGCAAGTGATCGCGAGACCCTGCCGGAGGTCTCAGCAGTTAGGTCTGGTGTGCTAAGGTGTGGTTAGCTTTCATGGGTCCTAGTTGTTAGCGATGTGCTGAAGCACTGAGCCTGAAGCGGCTGCGTTCAAGTTGTGGCGGACAACTCTGCAACTGGCTGCACTGCTTGCAGCCTCTGGGACTTTGTTCGTAGAGAGGCATTGAAGCTTCTTTGTCACCCAGCAACTCGTGATCTCTGGACTCCGCCGCGCCAACATCCTCATAGATCCTCATGGCAAGCGGAACATGAACCGAAGCCCTCAATGCCACCGTCAGGTTTCGGATCCTCAGAGCTATGGCGCTGGCGGCATCGCGGTCTACAGGTCGCGCATGGCACCGCCCATGTCCTGACCGGACCAAAAAGCCCTGTGTCTTCCCAGTCAGTTCAGGCAAAACCTTTCGAACGAGATAGATTTGGAGTGGGTTAGCGGCACTGTGGCTGTCAGCTATCTGCTTCCATCAAGCACGTGATGAGGCAGCTTGCGTTGTCGGCGGGAACACGAAACAAGACCACGAAAGGCCCGCCGCTAGCTTTCCTACCAGAAGAAGAAAACCTCGCCTTCACCATCCTGCGCGTGGACCAAACCACACTGGAAAAGACATGAGCTCAAATTGACAGCGCTCGACCTCCCATCCCCGAGCCTGGTTAACCTCTGTGTCCTTGGCCGGAGCTTGAAGCGACGTTTTGCCGCCGGAAAGCACTGTGAAGTTCGCCAGGCAGCATCCACCTGAAATGCCAAGCACAAAGCGTCTTTCACATTCCTTGAGTGGCCCTTAGTGACTTGCATCAGCGACGACAGTCAAAGAAAGCATTGGGGATCATTTGGGGAGGTCTACAGAATGATATGCTTGGGCTCTCACGCCACAAGCCCAGGAAAAAGGCAAACAGTAAACGATCCCGACTGCTACTGCGCGGGAAAGCGAACATCTGTCCTGTCAGATTATACTTCGTCATCTTAACGTGAGGCTACGATACCTCGGTTTGGCTCTCTTGAGCATTGCGACAGGGGCATCAGAAAGGTCTGCAAAGGAGGCCACTTTTAGGCTCCCTGCCCTAACACACAACTCCCATTCCCAGGGTAGCTACACAGCTTTGGACAGCCTGGGATTGGGTAGCATCTACACAGAAGAAGGAAAGCTTCAAGAAAAACTGTCTTCCAACCGTGGCATCGTCGCTGTTCCGGTCTCCTAACTTCCCTTCCTCTGCATTAAAAAAACCGTGGCACCTCGGCCGCAGTCTTACGCAAGGGTTCGCATCTTGTCGGGCTC
>CAJNJA010010637.1:0-14086 GCA_905231915.1 Symbiodinium necroappetens
CTACCCCCCCCCCCCCCCCACTTTCGGATCATTGGCTACAGCCAGGTCTTTGGAGGAGGACGAAGTGCTACCATCCTGGTTACTACCTAGGGTTTAGGGTTTATGGGTTTAGGGTTTAGGGTTTAGGGTTTATGGGGTCTGGAGGGTTTTGAAGGCTTTTTGGGGCTTGTAGGGCCATGGTAGTTCCGTTTTTTGGATGAAACCCAATCTATACTTAGGAGAAGGATCCTACAAAGTGACCACAAAACAGAAACTGCAATGGAGACCATATGCATGTCATATGCTGTATGCTTATTAGCTTTCTTCTGCTGTTGCCATCCATGATTTCTAGACCCCATGTGTTTAGCACGGAAAAAGTCTACAGGGCTTACCCTCCACTTGAGTCGGCTGTACACTCACTGATTTCGTACCAAGAGTTGAGATAGAGTATCCACAACCCTAAAGCCCAATCATATACTCCAGTGCGGCCGAGAAAGCGTGGTGAAACCTCCACACAACTCGCAACTGTAGCCACTGCCAGCTACATCCGGGGAAGCCATGCCGATGTTGAGATATGAGAGCATGAACATGACCTCAGATGAAGCGCGTGTGGCTGCCTGAAACTAAAAGTCAATTCAATCATTCCCGGATATTCCCAGCACAGCAAAGGAGCTACGACTTGCACTGCACCTAGACTTTGCCGTATGCAGAAGCAGACAACATCGGCGTGGTTGAAATAAATTACCCGACGAGACATGGTGAGCCGTTCAGTTTATGAGCCACGATTCTACAGCTAAGTGGAAGACAATCTGGGCTTCAAGAGTCTGGAATCATTGATTGTGACACAACAACCATACTCTTGATTGAGTGCTCGCCAAATTTTGAAGCACGCATTACCTTGGAAACCAACAATCCCAAACCCCAAATCGCATGCTTATGACCCAGCCCTCACCCTGAACCCTAAACCCTAGCTAGCACTGACAGCACACCGTATTCCAGAACTTTGGTCTTGAGGCTGCACCCAATCGATATGCATTAGAGACTTACGAGCTCAACTTGATTTGTTGCATTACGAGCTCAACTTGTTTTGTTGCATGTTAACTTGTCGGCCCTAAGCCCTGAACCCCTAAACCGCGTAGGAGCCCCTAAACCCTAAACCCTAAGCCCTGAACCCCTAAACCGTATAGGGCCCCCTAAACCCTAAACCGTGTAGGGCCCTGCAGTAGGCTATATTTAGGAGGGCTCGTCCTGCCAATCTCAGGGTTTCAGCGGGTCCCCGCAATAGAAGCCCCCTGAAGTGGACCCTACCTACCCATGGGCTCCATAGTAGTTCCTTTTGGGGGTTCAGATCTAGGATCCTTTATTTAATAAGGTAATCCCAAAAAAACGAACTACTTTGGAGCCTATGGGTATGTTTAGGGTTTAGGGCTTACCCTGAAGTGGACCCTAATGTAGAAACCCGTGCCCTAGAACCCCAAACATTGTAATATTCATACAAAGAACCCTGAAAAATAAGGGTTTCTTGATCAGGTTCCTATGTTACCTGGAGTCTCCATTGCAGTTACTTGTTGTGTTTACCTTATAGGGTATATATATATCCATAGATAGATAGATAGATAGATAGATAGACAGATAGATAGACAGATAGATAGATAGATAGATGTTGTCTAACCCAAAACGGAACAACGATGGAGACTCTGGGTCCTAGGTGTATCTCGAACCTGAAAGACTCAACCTTGCGTGCGTGCTGCAAGAAAAATATCGCACATCTGATACGGAGATATCGCACAAAGGGCGCGACAAATCCTTAGATCTTGCTGCGCTAGTGCAAAAATTGTTTGCTATTTATGACCTATCATTCTCAAGAGTTGTAGACTCGCAACCTCATGGGACAAGTGTTTTTGTGCCGGACATGCGGCAGATGAACAAGGCTTTCACACATATTCTGCTACACTACAGATTAGGCTTGAAGGCATTTTCTATGCAAGCAGTAAACCCGTAAACCCTAAACCCTAAGCCCTAAACCGTATATATTCCGAGTCCTGGAACCGGGGCTTTGAGAGGCCATCCTTGTGGACTGCATGTAAGATAGTGTCGCCATAAGGAACTAAGAACAGCAAGAAGCTTAGGGTTCTGTTAGGTCTTAACATGTCTTGACTTAGGGTATATTATAGGGATTAGGGGCACAGCGATGAAATACCGTACTCCTGGCTTGGCTATGCATTTCAATCGTGGCTGAAATCATTTCAGGGTGGGTGAGGGGGGGGGCAGGGTGGGTGTAGGACACTCCAAAGAAGCCAGGGAAAAGCCTTGCGAGTGTTTGGGGTTTGGGGGTTCAGGATTACAGGGCACACAGCAAGAAGAACATCGTTTTATTAATGGTGTGAAGGAGTTGTGACAATAACAAGAGCCAGGCCTAATAGCATGACATCAGCACCATGATAGTAACCGCACAGTATCATGAACCTGGTTTGCTGCCAATGTCATTGTTACACGGCTGCGGAATTGCTCAGCACTAAGCATGTTGTCATCCCTTCATGATATGAAAGGGCATGCTCTCTGGCATTGCCGGCGTTCCAGTTGTTTGGTATGGATATAGTTCGTCTTCTTTTCTCTACTCATGGCTGCAAGTGGGATGTCTCCCCCGAAATCGACCCGAAACCGTGGTACCACTAATATTCGCAATGGTTCACGATGCGAAGCTGCGAAATGAGGGCTGCCTTGCAAGGCCCTGCATTGCTTTAGCATAATCTTACATGCCCTGAATACACCCAAAGCCCCTAGACCGTAAAACCCTAAACCCTAAAACCGTAAAACCCTAAACCCTAAAACCCTAAACCCTTAAACCATAAAACCCTAAACATGGCTGGGCACGAAACCTAGCTCTGGCGACATTACTAGGCCCTACCATATGCACTCTATGCCTCAAAACCCTACCGCCTTTACACACAAACATGATCGGCACCGAAAGCCTAAACCCAAACCCCAGCGCCTAACCCTATGTCCTAAACCAATACAGACCCCAACCTCTTAAGCCTAAACTTTAAACCCAAAGCCCTAAACCCTAATTCCCTAATAATGCTGATATCCAAACTCGAAGCACATCAAAACCCTTAACCCGTAATAACCCTTACCAAATCCAAACTCTAAACCCTAATCCTAATGACCCTGCCTAAATCATAGGTGGACCTCCCTTCCTGAAATAAGCCTTATTAGGTCCTTATTACAGGTACTAAGGCCCCCTACCCCCCTCCCCGCTTCCCTAAGGGTCCTTATGATTGAAGAAAGCCAGGCAGCCAATGCAGCTGAGGTGGTGAAAGCATCTTTGGCCGCCACAGCACCAGGAAAACCATCCTTGAGGCTTTAGGGCTTTAGGCGGCTTCGGCGTTTAGAGGGATCGATTAGGTTTACGATAGGGGTACTATTACAGGGCTTTAGGGTTTTTATAAGGCATCAGGGTTGCAGGGTTAAGGGGCCTATGGTTTAGCGGTTTAAGGGTTTCGGGGTTTAAGGTTTAGGGTTTTTTGGGGGAAAGGGTTTTGGGGGGTGAGGGCGCAGGGGTTTGGAGCACAGGGTTTGGCTTCAACAAACTTCAGGTTTAAAGTTTTGGGGCTGAGGACTCTTGGTTTGGGGTTCGTCCACACGGAGTTTAAAGCTTGGTGGCTTATTGGTCTGGGGCGTGCTGCTTGTCATATAGAAGCTGAGCGATAAACAGCACTATTCCTTAGCTTAGGCTTCCTTACATCGTCTAAGTCCCCCTGTCTCACAATCCTGTCATTCGATAAACCAATATAGATCCTCTTAACAGTAACCCAACTTAAACCACTATCAAGTCTGGTGTCTGTATCAATGACTCAAGCTTCTGGGGATACAGGGTTTGAGGCGTCAGGGGCCCTGTAGCCCCAAACTTGGGCCTTGTGAAGCCAAAGAGGAGTGGCTACTAGGCTCAAAACAGTGGGGCTTAAGCCAGTACTAAGTTACTGGAGGGGCCAAAGTAGCTAGAATAGGGGTTTCGTGCATGTTACTGATGCTATAATCATACAAGTAATACAGAACCCCCACAAAAAAAGAATGTATTTAGGTCCCAATGGTACCCGGAGCGGAGGCACACAAAGGCCATTTGCCAATTATGGTCATTGCCGCTTCCACGTTGCCGAAGCTCGACTGTACTTGCAAGTTCATGGATAGATACATGTTTCAAGTAGGGTAACTATAATTATAACCCATATGTATATTCCTTGTTAAGGGCCATGGGAAGGTCTGGGCAGAATCCGTTACAGAGATAGATACAAAAAAACGGCCAAACCTGCATGAAAGTATCTACACACAAACACGCCAATTTCGACCTACTCATCCTTCTAACCCTAAGTCCCTATAGAACTCTTTGAGGACCCTTTCATGGAACCCTTACAGGAGCCCTCACCCGGACAGCTCTGTGGCTGAGGAGCCCGAACTTCACCACGGGGATGGCCACGGAAAACACCAAGACCTGACTCTTCCAGCTAGAGGCTTGTGCGAGTATTGACATTATTCTAGTGTTCGGTCCGCACACACAGCTTTACAGATGTACACCTACAAGCATTTGCCTTTTCAAAGATACGGTATCATCAGTCCAAAGAACCGTTTATCATCGGCAGTCATGAGTTACCAATGGTGATGCAGGCACCAAACCCTTCATTGTGAACCCGGAAGCCGCTAAACCCAAACCCCTACGCCCTGATCTGTAAACCCTGAACCCCGAAGCTCTACCTGCAACCCCAAACCTGCAAACATAGTACCAGTAGGTTATGACCCCTAAAATTAGAGGGCGAAGCCCTTAAGACAGCAAGGTATCGAATCTGCAGAGCGCCTCGAAGTTTTGCACGCTCCCGATATATCAAGCTTTGCATCTTTGCACACTTTATGGCAGACTAGCTTTTCCAAGCGAAAACAAACCTTAGGGCGCCAGGAGCCGTACACCCCACAGTAGAAGCTTTGACGACCTTAAACTTTATCAATCCTGGTAATGGGTCTTAGGCTTCCTCTGCAGATTTGTTACAGGTTCGACAAGGGTTCAAAGCTTTAGTAGTTCAGGGTGGCCGAGACGTTTTGGTTCAAGTCCTATGAGGTTTCAAGTAGTTCGGGGCTTCAAGTCTTAAGCCATAATTTAGATTTAGTCATCGAAAAGCCCTAAAGCCAATACCGCCCTACGCCCTAAGCCCTAGCGTAAGGCTATAGAGCCCTAAACTCTAAAACCTGAACCCCCCAACGCCCAACGCTTTAAAGCCTAGTTCAGGGTTTGAAGAGCCCGAAAATCACATGTTATTCCCCTCTTTTTTTCCCTAATAACCCTAAGCCTCTGTTTTGGGGTTTGAAGAACCGGGAAAAGAACACAAGGTAAGCCGTGAAGACGAGAGGCAGCCAGGGCGGCACTTGGCATACCTTGAGAAGACCTGGGAGCTGGGATTAGGATTTAGGGGCTTATACGTAGGTTTTACAGGGTTTAAGTTTTGGGTTCCGGGCCTATTTGCAGAAGGGTTCGGGTGTTTTTCGTCGTTGGACTTGTAACAAGACCGGGGGGAGGGACATGCAACACATATCCTGGAATTCGGACCTCGGGCCCTCGTCCAAGATCTTTTGGACTTCTTCTGTGTTCGATTGGCAGATGCTTCCGCTGATCGCCTACGCAATGAGAGTCTCAACTCCTCGCTCGTCCAACGCTTTGCTACCGCGCTCTTCACTTCGCCCCGCAGTTGAGGCAGGTTCGCAAAATTCAACAGCACGCAACAGACCTCCGTGCTGCGATCACCATGCAGAACTTGCTCCCTCGAGCTGCTCGCCACTGCATTACGAATGGCCTTGGTCCACGCAATGCTTCACCAGGTATTCCCGGGCTCACTCCGTGAAATGTTTGGCCTCGCACCGTCGAGACCCATCGACGCAAAGGGAAATAATAACGCGTTGAGGCCGTGGCTCGTGAACATGTGATTGCGGACGTTGGGCGCAGTCGGCCGTGATCCGTCTTGTCGGCGTCCTGTTGCAGTGCAGGAGTGTCGTACACGAACGGAACCTGTTCGGACCGATCCTTGAGGAGGTGGTACGTCTCCTTCTCGGCATGCAGGCTCCAAGACCACGACGACTTTCGTCCCGCCGACCTGTGCCTGTTGAAGCGGCATTGAGCCAGATAGGCTGTCTCTGTGCGAGAGCCTGCGCAAAGGCCAAGTACAGCTCGACCGGCAATGACGTCGTAGTAGAGATCCACGGCGGATTCTGAACAGCAGTGAATCATTGCATTACCTATCCGCGAGAGAAGGCTCAGGTGCAGGGCCACGGATTTTGGGCAATGTGCTCTACCACCGATTTCTCGCACCAACCTGGAGCATTATTTACTCAGCGTTTGCCTTGCCGGCTGGCCTTTGCGTGACTTTGCAATTCAGGCAGTGATCCAAAGAGTCTGCTGCACAGTGCAGAAGATGTGACACTTATGGGATGAAAAAGGGCGCTGGGCGCGCCTGTGGGCGGAGCGCACGTCATCGTGCCTCCAACCACGAAGCGCTTCCACACGGCCCCCAGGAAACCATCTGAATGTTGATCTCTTGGACTCTCACCATGGTTTTGTTCCAACAGCACAGCCGAGAGTGGCTGCTTCATCAACTAAGGCTTCGAAAATTAGAAAGGTTCCTGGGATAATAGCCGTGGCCATGGTTGGAAAAATCTTTGGAAGGCTCTCACATATGTTCAGAAGCTGAACCTTAATCCACACGTGCCGAACATACCAAGTGGAGGGGGTGAAACTCTTAGCAGCCTTGTTGGTGCGTCTGTCCGGGGCTGTTGGTCGTTCCCTCCAAATTAATGGCCTTCGTGAGACAGGATCTTATACATTATGCCAGGCGTGCGTCCGGACCCCTTCTGTGGGACCTGCCTTGCCGCCAGCGCCCACCGCGGTACTTGCTTGGCCTTGTTGGCAGTGCCCACGAGATTGCTGCACAGTTGCGGCCAGTTTTGTTGGGTTCGTTGCTTGCGCCACTTCGAAAGCATCCACTCCAAATGCCAGGGATCTTGCCTTTCTCCTGGAGCATACTATTTTCGGGGTGCTTGATGCTATCATCCTTGCGGTGCCGCTCGTACTCCTCCAGATAGGACAGCTTCGTTGCTATGTCGAGCACCTTCCCCCATCCTGTTGCTCCCACGCCTTGACTTGGGGAAAAGGCAGCGTCGCACAGGGTCATCCGGATCCCCACCATCCTCGACGACCACGAATTGAGCAAACTTCCGTTTGCGGCCTGTGCTGCTGCTGGAAGCTGCGCCCGTGCTTTTGCTGCCCGTGTGAAAGGACGAAGGATTGGAAGTGCTGGGCGGGCTGGCATTGGAAGAGTCCTCCTGCTCCTGTGGCGTTGCTTCCTTGCCCTCCGGCGGACCGCCGGGAGCTCGTGGAATGGGTGTGGCGCGCTCGCGCACCAACCGCGAACTTGAGACATGCACGAGCAAAGCCAGGAGGTTCGCTTGTAGAACCATTGTGGAGAAAGCTTTCTCAGCGATGGCCATGGCGAGGGACCTTTTGTGTGCCAGCTGTTTCACACAGAACCCCTAAACCTCTAAACCCCTGAGCCCTAAACCCCCAAACCCCTAACTAAACTCCAAAACCCTAAACCCGAAACCCCTAAACCATTATTAAAGCCTTAAAGGGCCGAGATTCGACACCGCATACACCGCGACTACACAGGGCTAAGCTCCGATGTATACAACAGGCAATATGATGTGTATACCATGTATATGCATGTGTCTATAGATAGATAGATAGATAGACAGACAGATAGAAAGATAGATAAAGAGAGAGAGAGAGAGAGAGAGAGAGCGAGAGAGAGAGCGAGAGATAGAGAGCGAGAGCGAGAGAGAGAGAGAGAGAGAGAGACAGGTAACGGTTTTTGTTAGTCGTGGAAAATTCCTTGCGGAGGTCCTGCGTCGCACCCATCGGCCTGGCTTGGCCCTGAAAGCCCTGATTGTCTAAAGACGAGATGCCGCAATTACCACGCCGGAGTCACCCAAAACCCTAAACCCTAAGGAATGCTTCAGGGCATTTGGAGCTTCTGAATTCTTGATGATTCTGGGACTTTCAGTGCTCTTCATCTGGGGGCTTAGTGGTTTAGGGTTTAGTGCCTGATTCCGACGACCCTCAACCGCAAGCATTCGTATATCCTTCTGCTGAGACACCTCCTGAAGCCTGAAGCATCCCGAAGAAGGTAAACATCCGCTCCGAAAACATAGCTTCCGGCATTGTCTTGGCGCCCACCCACGTCTCTGATTCTTCTGCCAGGTCGCAAGAAGGAGATTAGCTCCAAGTTAGATCTTTGCACCTCTGTCAGTGCCGCATCTCACAAGCAAGGCAGCGGTAACGCAAACGAGCTCGAGAAGTGATCGCAATGAAAGTGCTTCGCATCCTGAAACTCTCACCTGGTGGTGGTGATGGTGGTGGTGGTGGTGGCGGCAGCGGCGGCGGTGGTGGTGCGCTAAGCCTTGAACCCGAAATATTCGCGGTAGCAGACTTCCTTTCTCTCGTGTTGTACTTATGACAAGCTGACTGTAACAGAGTTTGGTTCTGTACCCTTAAACCCCAAGCCCTTCAACTCTAAACCAGGTGAATGTCATGAAAACTAAATGTGCTTGAATTACTTTCGGAGTTTCTGGTTTAGGAGCTTCGGAGATGAGGGGGTTTAGGATGTAGAGTTTGAAAAATAGAAGTGACAGTTCCGACATCGGAGCTAGCTGCATCCGAAGTCCCCAGGCACGGACAGTCCTACGCTCCATGCACTCTTCACGTCAACCCAAACGCCGAAGGAATCTCCAACCCCGTAAATTCATAAGAGTCTGTGCTGTCTCTGATCCTAACCTGAATCCGCAAACCCCAAGCCTCGAAAGCCCTAAAACCCTGAGCCCCCAAACCCGAACACCCCGGATGCCCTTACGCCAAAAAATAAACCCTGACAGAACCCAGAACCTTCAGAGGGAACAGGCAAGGGAACTTGTTTGGGAGGAACTCCCTAAACCTTATAAACCTTGGTTGCTGAATTCATAAGCACAAAAAAGTGTACACTTTCAGTTCTATAGGGGATCATATTCTCCCAAAAAAAATATAAAATGTGCTCATTCAGCTACTAAGAAGCTCTAAACCCTAAACCTTGCACCCTAA
Source organism: Symbiodinium necroappetens (assembly GCA_905231915.1). NCBI lineage: Eukaryota > Dinophyceae > Suessiales > Symbiodiniaceae > Symbiodinium > Symbiodinium necroappetens. Next base: position 9,146 of record CAJNJA010010637.1, read on the forward strand.
ACCCTAAACCCCTAAACCCTAAAGCCTAAACCCTAAGCCCTAAACCCCTAAACCCTAAACCTTGCACCCTAAACCCCAAAGCCTAAACCCTAAACCCTAAACTTTTAAACGCCTTTGCTGCTGAAGCACCGGGGGCTCACCAGTGCCGGCATAGGCCGGGGAGGAGACGACAAAAAGTGCCTCAAAATGCACGTTGAAGGATTCCTCGGGTTTGGGTTTAGGGTTTAGGGCTTAGGGTTTAGGGTTTAGGATTGAGGGTTTAGGCAAAGACATACACCCCAAATCCACCCTAAGCCCTTGCCTAGACCCTCCATCTACCCTCTGAAGACCCTAAATACCCTTCATTTGGGACCATACAAAACCCCTGTTTGAAGGTACTTGGAGGGTCCTGGTACATAGGTGTTCTTTGAGTGAGGAGTTGGAGTTCGGGAGTTTAGCTATTTATACCCCAAAACCCTGAAGCCCTAAACCCCAAAACCTAAACCCAAGAACCCTAAAACCCTGTATGGGGTTCGGGATTCGAAGTTCCGGGCCTTCGGGGCCTTGGGGCCTAAGGAGTCGAAGAGGAGTTCGGGGTTCTAAATGTAAGGGCCTAAATCATATTTCCTAGATTCTTTTGGGGGTTCCTTACTAAAATTCTAGTATATTGGGCGCCAAAACCCTATTCTAATTATTCAGGCCCCTACGTTAGGCTTTCAGGATCGAGCTGCAGAGTGCGCGTTTCAGGCCTGCGACAGAATTTCAGACCCAGATGCTTTAAGCGGCTTGCGGTTTGAGGTGTAGGGTTGCTAGATGTTTCCAGGGTTTAGGGTTGAGGTATAGGGTCTCTAGTAAATAGGGCTGCAAGATTAAAGTTTTAAGCTCCCCAGGTCCCGAGGTTTCATGGTCTGCGCACTCAAGAATGCCAAAAAGCCACACCCATGAAGCCAATTGAACCCCCACGCTATAACTCGAAAAATCCCAAAGGACGTAACGATTAGGCAATTCGATTTATCAGTTTGGTCGGTAAGTCTTTGGGAAAGTATAATGCGATTGCTAGGACATGGACCCTGTTTTGGGTAACCTCCTGAAACCCTACCTTAACCAACCAAAACCCACTTTGCTGTCGGTTCTTATTATAAACCCTAATATGGGATTTGTAGGGACCCTACAAAAAACGTAGGTTCTGGTGGGTTAAGGTAGACTGAATCTTTGAACCTTGCAACCGCAACTCATGTCACCTCGAATCCTGAAGCCCGCAGCTGAAAACAGCCGCCCTACTAGCCATAGTTCCGAGAGAACTCGTTAACATCTACTCACTCTCTACCAACTCAGCTCAGCATTTGACACCCTAAACCCTAAACCCTAGACCCGCATTTGAAAGAATGCTTCTCGGCATCAAAACTTTGTCGGCTCTTCGGTTCAGGTACTGGTCACTCCTAGCCGCTGGAAGGCTTTACATAAGTCCTGGAACATAAGATATATGCGTGATGTTGACCTAGACGCCCATGGAACAAAGCTAGAACTCCTCCGAAAAACACGGAAAAACACATCTGCTCGTCTACTTGCAGGTTCATGGGTAGCTATAAGTGGGGCTAGAAGCCCCCTAATATGGGTTACAAATACAGCTACCCTATTTATAACCCCACTTATAACTACCCATGAACCTCCAAGTACACATGATTCCCGAAGCAAACCCTGTGCAGCGGCCTGTGTGATGCCGAAACCATAGCAGACCAAGCACACTGCCAGCAGGACATACCTGAGACTTAGCTTGGCGGGGCTGCAAAAAGTGCTGAACAAAACAAGGCTAGAGGTCCAGTCGTGACCGTGTCTATGTATGTGTGTATATATTATATATGTAATTATGCCACACTGTTCGGTCCCCTGCTGTGCCGTTCGTTTCCGGTGTCTCTCAGCATTCTTCGCTGTCTTCGCTGGCCTGCCTAGCCAAGGCCCGCAACAACCCTATCCTGGTGTCACAGCGTCTCTTTCTCTCTGCACTGCACCTGTATCGGCTCCACAAACATGATGTACGCATGATGGTGCGTCAAAAGCTGTAAATGCTGCTGCTGCTGATGACGATGCTTGGTGCGACGATGACGACGGTGATGATGCTGACGGTGATGATGCTGTTGCTCCGGTGTGGCCAAATAGTTGTACATGCCAACATCGTCGTCGTCGTTGTCGTTGTTGCTTTCGGTCGTACTTGTGGTCGCGGTGGTCGTGCTTGTGGTGGTGTTGGTTTAGTGTTGGTGCTTATGTTATTGGGTGTTGTTTTTGGTGATGTTGGCAGTTGTGGTTGCCGTTGTTGCTGCTGCTGCCGTTGTTGTTGTTGTTGCTCGTGCTGCTGTGGTGGTCGTGATCGTGGACATGGTCGTGTGCGTTGCTGCTGTTGCTGTTGAATTTGTTGTTGTTTGTTGTTGTGGTAGCGGCGGTGGTGGCGGCGCCGGTGGTGGTGGTGCTGGTGCTGGTGCTGGCGCTACTACTGGCGCTAAAACTAAACGCTTCAGGGTTCATGAGTTTGAGGTTTAGCGGTTTGGGAGTTAGGGGTTAAGGCTACCCTAAACTCCTCAATAACGCTCATCGCTCCTGAGAACGAAGTCTTTACCTCTAAGTTGCTTTGGCCACCAGCATCTGGGGACGGAGCTAGCTGCCTGGCTGACATACAACGAAGGGTTGAGGTTGGGGTTCTGGGTTTAGGGTTTAGGGGTTCAGGGTCGAGATTTTAGGGCTTAGCTTTTCCTCTTTTCTTTTTTTCCGGGCTCTTTTTCCGTTCTGCACATGGGTCCATGAACTCACGATCCCCAAGCCCCATATCATAGGGTTTAGGATTGAGGACTTCAGTTCAAATAGCGCAAGAAGAGCCACGGCTGAAGGTTTCGGGCTTAGGATGAGCCTCGATGGTAGTCAGTCTTCTCTGACCCTAAACATCCCTAAGCCCTAAACCCTAAACCCCTAAACCCTAAACCCTAAGCCCTAAAAATCCCTAAGCCCTAAACCCTAAACCCCTAAACCCTAAACATCCCTAAACCCTAAACCCTACTCATCCCTAAACCCTGCACATCTCTAAACCCTTAAACCTTAAAGCATCCATAAACCCTAACTAAACCCTACACATCTCTAAACCCTTAAACCTTAGACCATCTTAGATCGCTGTTGGTCTTCCGGGCCCAGGAGGATTGGAACTCGATGGTCCCAGCTGGACGCGGGGATGTTTAGGGTTTGGGGTTTAGGCTTTAGGGATGTTTAGGAGTTCGGGTTTAGGGATGCTTCGACTTCCGGGTTTAGGGTTGAGGGCTTAGGGTTTAGGGTTCAGGGTCTAGGGTTGGATAATTATACTAACACCAGCCAAAACAATGATATCATTCAATGGCAATGGCACTTGCAATAATAATACGAACATTGATAATCAGTAGTCATTAGTAGTACTACTGATGACCATACCGCTCACTCAATCAAATTTGAACCGTTTGGGGGCTCGGGTACCAGGACAGGGCTTTGGCTTAAACGCACACGGGCTCAAGCTTCCGGGCTTCGAGGATCACAGGCTGCGTGAGCAAAGCAAGCTTGAGGAACGTGGGACTTAGCAACTATAAGGCTATACATGGCTAGAACTGAAGTAACCATATCAGAGATACTTGAAGTCGCAACTCAGGCACTTAAAACCTTACTTTCTAGGTCCCATGATCCCTCAAGTGCTTCTTCGCAAGATCCGAAGCCCTCCCGCAACTTCTAAAGACCCACATCGGGCGAAATTATATATCTATCCTAGACAAATCGGTGACACTTGCGTTGCCTTCTCCTCCTCACTGTACTGGGTGGTGGCAGTGCTTCGCAGGGACGCAGCAGAGGCATCCTTCCAGATCCCGAGCCGTTTACACGAATAACACAGCATAGCAGCAGAACGCAACAACGGTTTTAGAACAAATCAGAGCGAGTCAATATCAATGTCGGCTATATCCCTAAACCCCTAAACCCCTAAACCCTAAACCCTATATCCCTAAATCCCTAAACCCTGAGTCTTAGCTTAGAGGCTGAGCATCTTAGCCCCAAAAACCGATAAAACCAGCTCGTGCCGGCCAGGATATCCATGCAGACGGTTGATGATCAAAATCCTGCATTACCCTTAACAGGGACTCTACCATAATTCCTATAGTTTAGGGTCCTTAAGGCAATGCAGGATTTTTATCATCAACAGGATCATACCTAAAAGGTCAAAGGCTACCTACTTTTCTTAACGGAAACTACAGGTGGGGAGTTTAGTATATATATATATGTGGGGTTCTATAAGGCTTCGATAAGGCTTCTATAAGGTATATAGACCTTCTATTATAAGGCTCCTATAATGGTAACTACCCACCTGAAAATGTCTCCTAGACTTTGGAGGTTCATGGGCAGTTTAAAATGGGGGTTGCAGTAAGTCCCTTGATTCAGCCTGATTACGGGATTTCAAAATCTACAGTAACCCTGACTCTACTTCGAACCAGACTCAGAGCTACCCCTAAACCCTAAACCTTAAATCCTAAACCCTTAAACCCTAAGCCCTAAACCTTAAAACTCTAAGCCCCTAAACCCTAAATCCTTAGAGGCCCTTAAGGAACCCCTCGAGGCACCCGTATCGTAGACCCTAAACACCAACCTCACGAAACCCTAATCGTATCGTATAATATAGGGGCCTCAGTAATTAGAATAGGGTTTGAGGTATATACGTTTGGGAGAGCAAATGCCCGGCAGGTGTCAGTGCGTACCAGCGGCTTCGATCAAGCTTGCTTAAATGATGGTTTTTTATACTCTAATTTTAATAAGGAACACCGAAAACCCTATTCTAACTGTTGAGTCCCTATATTACCCATGAACCTCCAAGGACATTGGTCCCTGAAGCCCACGACCTCAACTTGGACTTTGCTGGTCATTGGCCTGGGTTTAGGGCTGCGGGTCTAGGTAGTTTAGGGTTTAGGG
>CAJNJA010010638.1:0-14086 GCA_905231915.1 Symbiodinium necroappetens
TCCTGCATGACCTTTTGGACCCTAAACTCTGGGAATTATGGTATATTCCTTATTCTGGACAATGCAGGTTTTATATCATCGGCCGTAGCTCAGGGTACACGCAGTAAACCCTACAGTCTGTTCACCAAAACCCCTCCCCACGCCCTTAACCCATGTATAAACACTATGTCCGCCTGTGACCGTGGAGATGTACTTTGCTTATAAACCCGAGATTTCTATACCCTTATGTCCCCCTTAAGCCCCTAAAAGCCCTATATTCCTAGACCCAAAAGGTCTTCTGATGTCTTGTGGCTCTCGCCTCTCGCGGCTCGAGCTGTCGGTTCATCAGCCCTCTTCGACCCCGAAATGTGTAGAACTGAGCAGTTCCAATTGAAGCCCCGAGCCCTGAACATGGCGAAAGCTTGCTGAAACCCTAACGCCCTGGTTGCAGTTGCAGTTGCAGTTGTAGTTGTAGTTGTTGTTGCTGTTGCTGTTGCTGTTGCTGTTGCTGTTGCTGTTGTTGTTGTTGTTGCTGTTGTTGTTATTGTTTTTGTTATGAGCAGGTATACATGCTTCCGTATCAGAAGATAGGCGTACAGAAGAGCCTACTTTATAAAGCCTTCTTAAGGCCCACTGCGCCCGAGTTTTGTGTTCCTGCAGAGGCTCTCTTTCGACGACTTCGCACCAAAGCCAACTCTGGCGCTACGTGCTGCATGCAGGAGCTGTTCTGGGAGCTTCTTAAAACTACGGTCTAATTGGGCTTTAGGAGAGTTATGCAGGCCTAGAGGAGGTGCTTGACACCAAGGAGGTTCTCTCAGTTACGGGTGCCTTACTTATAGGGGTCTTTACAATGAGACTACCGGTACATCTGGCCCCTGCTTCTTTTGGAAACGTGCCTGAACCTGTTTAGCCGAGGATCTGTAAACACAGGGATTTTGATGTAGCGCTTGGACTGGAGTGACTTGTGGGTCCTTTGAGGGTACACATCCAGTCGCAAACCTTGCTCTTTGGTTTTCGGCCGGGGCTGGGTGCTTGCTTTACTATATCAGGATCGGGTGCTGTGCTGTATTCCCAACTATTCTGGGCTCTTGTTAAGCGATTTTATTTAAGTTACCATAATAGGGATCTATAGTAAATATTTTTCCTTATTATGGCAACTTAAATTAAACTCCTCAGCAGGAACCCAGTATGTGAGGCCCAAGACCAAGGGCCAGATGCACATGCCCAAAACCGTAAACCCTCAGCCCCTACACCCTACAGCCTGGAGCCGCACCCAAAACAGAGGCCTGGAGCCAAGCCCTGCATCGGAGGGGAGAGGATTTGGAGTATTCCCAGTAAAGCAGGCCTGACTGCTTAGTCAGATTAGCCTTTATAGTCCTTATATAATCATTCGACCCTAAACCCTAAACCCTATCATTGAACTTGCCACAGACCCCCACGCAAACTTGTGCGGCTTCTCATAATTGGACCCTTGAAATACTTTTTTCACTGGCAATGGTGAAGCCGAAACCAAACCAATCATCAATATGATTCCTGAGGTTTCCTTACTCATATGTGCAGTATACACTAATGTACTCCAAAAACCGTATCCTAAGTAGTAAGGCCTCAATATTAGCCAGTCTATCTGTATCCTGCCTCTGGCCCTCCCTTGGTCCTTGGTCTGTACGATGATTCCGCCCTGTGAACAAAATTTCAAAAAGCACACTAGTTTAGTGTTTAGGGTGTAAGTCACTATTGCCGCGATGGTACGGCTGATCGTGATGGCAGTGATGGTCATGATGGTGTTGAATGTTCGTGCGTGTTGATCCCCAGTTAAACCCTAGCAAGCCCTAATAGCCCCAACCCTCCTGAATCCTCAGCCCACACCCTTATAAACCCTATGCCTGAGTAAGCCGTACACTCTCTCCCAAGGCAGCAGCCGCAAACTGGCGCAGCCCTAAACCCTAAACCCTACACCCTAAACCCCCACACCCTCAACCCCTAAACCCCTAAAGCCTAAACCCTAACCCCTAAACCCTAAACCCCTAAACCCCTAAAGCCTACACCCTAAACCCCTAAACCCCAAGGCAACAGCCGCCAACTGGCGCAGCTCATCGCCTCCATGTTTGCTGAGTCTGTCGAAGTCGCGGACATCCGACTCTCGGAGCCGACTTAGAGTTTGTAGGGTTTCGGGATTAGGGTTTAGGGTTTCGGGATTAGGGTTTGGGGTTTCCGGATTAGGGTTTAGGGTTTCGGGATTAGGGTTTGGGATTTCGGGATTAGGGTTTGGGGTTTCCGGATTAGGGTTTAGGGTTTCGGGATTAGGGTTTGGGGTTTCCGGATTAGGATTTAGGGTTCCGGGATTAGGGGTAAGGGTTTCGGGATTAGGGTTTGGGGTTTCCGGATCAGGGTTTAGGGTTTCGGGATTAGGGTTTGGGGTTTCCGGATTAGGATTTAGGGTTTCGGGATTAGGGTTTAGGGTTTCGGGATTAGGGTTTAGTGTTTTTGGGTTTAGGGGTAAGGGTTTCGGGATTAGGGTTTAGGGTTTCGGGATTAGGGATTAGGGTTTGGGGTTTCCGGATTAGGATTTAGGGTTTCGGGATTAGGGTTTAGGGTTTCAGGATTAGGGTTTAGTGTTTTTGGGTTTAGGGGTAAGGGTTTCGGGATTACGGTTTAGGGCTTAGGGGTTCAGGATTAGGGGTCGATGTGGCTTGTTGGGGCAAATGCGTGTTCTCGTTGTTTCTCCTCGTTTCCAAAAAGCCAATTCTAACAAAAGAAACATGCACTGCGCTTGTTTTCTTCATTTGCATTCTTGTAGTTTGGGATGTATGCCTTTGACTGCAGGATGTAGGCTGTTGTAGTCTTCTGCTAGAGTCCTAAAGTGAGTGAACGGTTGGACCAAGATATGAAAAACCCTAATCCCTAAACCCTAATAGCGTAAGAGCTATACAGGATCCTATGGTGTTTTGTTTTGGTTTTGGGGTTCCCATCGTGGGATGATGTCTAGGATTCTAGGTTATGTTCGTGTGGATTTTGTTTCGGAGCCTAGGTGTTAGGATTCTGCTTTAAGGGTTGTTGCGATATGGAGTGTTAGGTTCTATGCCGCGTTTGTTGTGGGTTTTGGGATTTTTTGGGTGTTTGATGTTAGCATTTCGATTTGGGGTTTAGGGTTTCACGCTGTGTTCCAGGTTCTGATTCTGGCTGTGGTTCACGTTGGCGGTGTTGGGCTCGATAACTCTACAGCGGAGCAGGACGTTGGTCATAAGGGCTGTGTTTTGCGCAGCTGTTGACCCTAAACCCTAAACCCCTAAACCCCTAAACCCTAGATCCTAAACCTTAAACCCTAAACCCTAAGATCTTTCGGCTTTGGGCCAGTTGTGACTTAGTAGCTAGCGCTGTCGGATTGGAGGTCGTTGGTTTCAGGTTTGGTGTTGATTGAGGGCTTAGGGTGTAAGGGCTTAGGGGTTTAGGGTTTAGGGGTTAGGGTTTAGGGGTTAGGGTTTGAGGGCAGTGGCTTTCGTCATTGGGTTCTGTTCTTCGGAAACATGCCACACTACCACCAACTCAGGCCCTAAACCCTAAACCCCCAAAATACCCTTAACGCCAATCCCTAGACCCAACTGTAGTAAATTGGCGGCAAGCCCTACCTGTGAATCCAAAACCCTACCGTTTTAAGGCTTAGGCCCTCTAATTAAGGGGTCATAACCTACTATTTTGTAGGGTTTGAGGTTACAGGTAAACCCAAAACCCTAAACCATGCTGTTGTCGCAGCCAGTCTCCACTTCTACACCCTGAGAAGACTCTGGCTCCTAGGGAACCTGTCTGATTCCTTTAGGGTTTAGGGTTTAGGGTTTTAGGGCTTAGGGTTTAGGGTTTAGAGTTTTAGGGTTTAGGGGTTCAGGGTTTAGGGTTTTAGGGCTTAGGGTTCCGCACAAAGAGGCTCCGTGAGTCGAATGAGTATACGCCCTAGAAACTTCACAGCTTGCAGTTTGCAAGATTTTGGAGGTTGAAGCACCCCCAACCCCAAACCCTATAAACCCTAACCCCGCCAAAGCCCGAGGTGGCTAGGCCCTCCGAAAAATCTTGAGAGCCCTTGTGGGTAGCTTTCTCAATTATAGGGTCCCTGTTTTTTTTGGGGGGGGTCCTTTTTGTAAGGGTGCTGTACTATATCGGGGACCTTTAAAGGGGACCCGATTTTAGAGAACTACCCATGTGTTGCCGGGCCTATGATGGATTTACGTACCATGTACATACACGATTTTTTTTGAGTCGCTGCGCCCTCAACCATCTCTAAGCTAGGTTTAGGTTTTAGGTTTCATTACGGGCTTGGGGTCCCTTTATTGTCTTATGCCAGACCAAACCCTAAACCTAAACCCCTAAACCCTAAATCCTAAACCCTAAACCCCTAAACCCCTAAACCCCACACCCCTAAACCCCTGAACCCTAAACCCTAGATCCTAAACCCTAAACCAGACTAAACCCTAAACCCTAGACCCCTAAAGCCCTAAACCCCTAAACCAGAGGCTACGAGGCGGAACAGCACGCTTCGGAGCGCAGCCCAGGACTGTTCATAGCCTTTTGATGATTCCGGTGGATGATATAAATCCTTAGCATTATAACCCATAGTAAGGAATATACCATAATTCCCATAGTTTAGGGTCCTTAAGGTAATGCAGGATTTCTATCATCAACCGTATGATTCTGTAATAAGAAAGTAAGGTACCAGGCCAAGGTACTATATTTCTAGGGTCTCGAGAAGTGTAGCCAAACAAGTTCATCATTGCGTGCTCTTAAAACTCTACATCGCAACAGCCGTTCCCTAAAGCCTCAAGGTTATGCTATGAAATCTAGCTTTTTGGGGGTGGGGTGGGAAGTTTAGCCCGACATCCTGCAGACTACCCCTCCCATGCGAATGAAGGTAGTGCAGACATAATTAAACCTTCAGGGCTTTCGACCAGATAGAAGATGGAAGTTTTAGCGTGTCGGGTGTATTTTTAGGGTTTAGGGTGTAGGGAAAGTTCTTTAGGGTGTCGGGTGCATTATAGGGGCCTGCATAGCTAGTACTACAGAGTAGTACTACTTCCCCAGGGCTCCCTGTTTTGTTTATCCTACAAGTCCAGCTGCTCAGGCCCCAATCAACTTAAGTCCCCAAGCAAGCTGAGAGCTTGATACGACCCTTATGAAAACAACCCCACCCCCCTTAACACCTACCTTTGCCACAGAAGCCCGAACCCCTTAACCCTGCACTGAGATCTCTTCCAGATTCGGGGGCTTTTTGTGGGTTTAGGGGTTCGGGTTTGAGGGTTTCGGGCTTTGGGTGTAGGGCCGGGGCCTGTACGGGCGGGTTTGACATGCACCATTCAAGGTATGGGGGCTTCCGGTGCTTCCTCTATACAGTTTGTTGCTAGCTCAGGCGTATAACTTTGGTCTAGGAGGATCTGTTGTGAACCATGAAAATGCAAGCGCAAGCACAGACTGGAAGACTTCAAATCCTGTGGATGGGGCGGCGACTAAAAGCGTGCCGGGCCTTGCAAAGTGTGGCTCCGGGCAATCTCTCGAATACTAAATCCTGAACCCTAAACCCTAGGCCCCATTAATAAACCTTGAACCCTAAACCTAAACCCAAAACTGCCGAGAGCGCCAATGACCATTTGCGTGGGTTCTCGAGGCTTCGATCGAGGCCCCCCAAGTGTCTCAGAACGGTGAGAATGCGAGAAGTGTAGGGACGCCGCCCCGGTTTGGGGGTCTGGGGGGGAAGAATCTCGGGCCCAAACCCGGTCGACCAGCGCGACTTGCCCAATTTCCCGCTTTAAGGGGGCCTCCAAAACCCCTTTCCAGGCCTCCACTTTCAAAAAACCACTATGGTTGTGACGGTACTTCCTTTCTTTGTGTGTACCTGTCCTGCCCGGACCAAGGGCCGGCCATAAACCTTAGGTGTTTACACTTCGGGCGACCCTCACAGGGCCGTGGGGCGAGTTCTTTGTTGGCAACCCCTTGTTTCTTGTCGAGCGGCCGGCACAGGCCGCGAGGACCCACAACCCGACACCAATCCGTCTCAGCTGTGATTGCTCTGAAATGGCGTCGTTTAAGTAGAACCGCGACGGAAAGCAGAAAAACAAGAAAACCCCCCTTCAAGGGGGGCCTGGGGGGTGAACCCTAAACCCGAATTGAGAGGGACTACATGCTGACGCAGACGTGTGATAAGTGGGTGCGCGCCCATTCCTTGAAAGAAGCGCACCTACCGCGCGCACACTGTCTACATACCCTAAACCCGACAAGCCCCAAAACGGGTTAGCTGGTTTTAGGATGTTCCAACCTTCCCCTTCCCCAAGCTGCAGGAAATTTGCTCTATATGCTGGCCTACCTGTCTCGTGAGAAAGACAGCAAAAAGAGCGGGAAGCGCGTCATGGCCGTGACAAGTCTGTCCAAGCCTCTCGGCCGTCCTTCCGGTTCAGGGCTTGGAGATTTGAGGATTTGATATAGTGTTTATACCCGAGGTTTAAACAGTTTGTTACAATCGTATCGCCTGACCGTCCCTATATAATCATTTACCTAATTCTACACCTCCAAATTCCATTCGGATTATTAAGATCCTTGTGCCAGGCTTTGGGATTTGGGGTTCGGCTTCAGGTTTCGGGTTCAAAGGTTTGAGGGCTTGTGACGAGCGGTCTCTAACCCTGACAAAGACGCGACTCCTAAACCCTGAATCCTGTCCCTCATCTCGAAACCTGCATCCATATACCCTAAACCCCTAAGCCCGAAGTGACAGGTTGCACAAAATGCACAAAGGGAAGCCAAAAAGGAAGCTCGTCATCTCCCAAAATGTAACCGCAATTGGAAGAGTATTTTGGCAGATGATGACCGCAGGAACAGAGTTCACCTACTTTCAACTTGTGTAGGGCTGGGAACAAAGTAGGTTCCGGTTGGCTACGGTAGAACAACTCGAACTGTAAAATGATACACGCGGGACTGGCAAGATTCGACGAGCATGTCACAAGGCCCAAAGCATTTTCCGCGCACCGGGGTCTGAGCCCTGCCTAAATCTAAGCACTCGAACCTCCTGGAGTCCGTCCAGAAGCTTTGTTGATTTTTTTGAAACCTCGCTGAACCCCTAAGCTCCCAATCCTTATGCCCCCAAAAGCAATCCGCCGGAAAGGATCTCAAGCTTTCCCTGGGTGCACCAAGCCCTCGTGCAAGACAAGCAGCGCAGCTCGCTTCCGTCTTGGGGATTCGGGCCTTGCCAGGTCTTTAAGGGCTCAGCCCTCATTCTCCTTCGGTTCGGTCCTTGCTATGAAAGAATGTACTTGAAGTAGACTTGAAGTTGCCAGAGCCGACGAGAGTCGAGTGGGATTTGTTTAGTGAATAACATATTGCGTAAATTCACAACCGTCTTCCCCATAGATAGTAAACACCCCTGCAATCTTAGGGGCACAGGGCTTTCCCCAAACCCACCAGCAGCATCCACGGATGAAGCGGTTTCACTTCAAGGGTCCTGTGGGTTCGAAACCCTGAAAGGGTTCTACCAGGGTCTATGGGGGTTTCTCATGGTTTAAATCAAGGCCTCTAATGGTTTAATCAAGGCCTCAAAGATCATGGAACATACTTATTGTTCTGGGTCGAAAAATCCTTCAAGCCAGATGACTAGTTACTGGTATCAAGAGGGACTACCTGGACCCTACAGAAGAGGTAGGTCTTTCAACGGATCGACGGGCAACTTTACTTATCCGCTGAGCTGGCCACTGGAGCGGGTGACAGCAGAAACAGAACATCCTGGATGTGGGTCGGTGCGTTACTACAGGGAGGTATACCTCAATCGTTTCGGCCGTTTCATCTGCCAAAGCCGAGTTGTGTTAATGGCTAACACCACGTAGGGAAATTTGGGGGTTAGGGCTCAGCGAGATCCGCCTATGTACTCCTTTGGCGGCTGATTTGCTATGTGGCCAGGCCGTCAAAGTGCCGCAAGTAGTTTACTGTGCGACAGGCGCTTCCGACACTTGAGGCTGCTCTGGGACTGGTTCTGATGGGCTTGGGCTGCCATGGGGCCATGTTTAGAAGGCAGACCCCCATAAGCCTGAGCCACAAACTTAGATTGTGGGGCATGTTTAGGCCTTGTACGTCTAACCCAACTCAGAGCCATGCGGGCATTAGATGAACGCCCTAAGACCTTAAACCCTAAACCCTAAATTTTAAATTCCTGAGCTTTGCCCTCAGACCCCAAACCTACGACACCGCAACCCGAAACCGCACATGCCAAAACCCTGTAACTCCGGATTCGATTTCCTTGTACTGTAGACCCGTAATGAAACCTCAAACCTTAAACTCTCTTCTTGAGAAGCCTCCGCTCACGATCCGAAGTATAGGCCGTTTTGTTGAGGTCGGGTGAGTGGGAGTATCAAAATAGATCAGGAGATCTAGATTAACTCTCAGCCCTAGGAAAAGGGAGGGTTATATCCTTGAGCCCAGACCCGCCCAGCGTAAACCCGGCATGCCGGTATCCCCAAGCCAAGCCCATGGAATGCATCACATTGCCACTGTAACCTCAGACTCCAGACCATACAGCCCTGAACCCGCAACCATATTGCCCCATCCCCAAACCGTAATATCCCCACCCCTGCTTTAGCTTTAACTTGCTTGGTTCTTGAATCAACTGACCCCATATTACCCAAATCGCGTATAAGCAGCCCATGGAAATAAACACAACATAAAAGTTATGGCAAGCTAAAGTGCCCTACATGCCTTCCCGAGCTACATCAACAAAAGCCACAAAATCTCAAACCTTCCCTGAGTATTCATATGGGGAATACATACCCAAAGCAGAGCAGTAGTTCCTGCGACTTAGAAACCCAGCTTTCTACTGTCCTTTGGGTATGCCCTAAACTTTAAACTCCCTAGCTTGTTAACCCTAAACCCTAAAAACCCTAAAAACCCTGATGCCAAACCGCAAAGCCCAAAGAGAGCTGAAGGTCTGGTCGTCCCTCGGAACATAAGCGTCGCCCGCGTGAGTTCGACGACCCTTCCTACAGACCTGGCAGCGTACATAGAGAAGGACACGCTAGCCCTAAGGGTCCATGTACCCAAATCGTATATACTTTGGCCTGTAAGTAGTCCCTATTTGAGTACTTTGGGGGCAATGTATCTAGTCTTTGGGTACATGGACCCTTAGGGTAAGGGATGTTGTTTGCGGTAAGGGTTTGCCGCTTCAGGGGTTTAGGCTGCGGGGTTGCTGTCAGGGGTTCAGGGCTTACATGATTGCAGGTGGGAGGTTTTTGGGGTTAAAAGGTTCGCAGCATGTGGGGAATGTGTTTTGTTTTGCTTTAGGCCTGCTTCTGTGATGTTAGGCGTAGATGTTGAGATTTAGGCTCCAAGAATTTCTATTTTGTATTTGGGTAGTTCTCTAAATTATGGTCCCTGTCAGGTCCCGAAAATAGTTTTTCGAGGTTTCAAACTAGGACTTGATGGCGCGTGGCAGGAGCTGCGAGAAAAGGGCGCCGTGACCTTGTCATTCGGCTGCAGAAATTCAGCACAGCTGACTTTGGGGTTCAGGGGTTTTGGGGTTTTGGCTCATGAGGGCTTATGATTCTCAAGGGCTGAAGGGTTTGGATCTAGAGGGTTATGATTTAGTGTTTAGGCTTGGGGGGGCCTGTGCAGTATGGTTTAGGGCCTAAAACCCTAAACCCCTGAACCCCTAAACCCTAAGCCCTAAACCCTACACCAAAGATTAGGGTCCAGGACAATCGACCGAGTGGGGTATGTGCAGCGGATTATTGCCCGATTTGCCTAGCAACAGATTCGATTAAAACAGCAGCCCGCCATGCTCGCTAGGTGTTCAGCTCTTTGGGTTCTTACATAGCTTCAACCGCAACCCTAAACCCAACAGCTTTACCTTAAACTTAAACTGCATCTTCTGGTAGGCCATACCATACTGTTGAGATAGTATAGTACTACTATAGCAGTGTCATAGTGTTAAAGTATTGGTTTCAATATATAGTTTTTACAGTAAACATACAGTGTTCTTTGAGTCTTACGTAAGTATGATGATCGTGTAGCTATAGTATTGCTTTCTGTATATTAGTATGGCGCTCACTAAGTTGTGGAGGGCCCATGTACCTAAATGTTACGTGAAGGCCACTTCAGCGGGGTTCCTGCGCAGGTGGCGACTTGCTTTTTTGCAAGACAGGTCCATGGCCCCCGTTGGGAATCAGCGCATGTCGCCAGGTGACTACAACTGTGATGAACAACACCAGTTCATGGAACCATCGCAGCGCGAGAGGTAGGCCGATGGACCTGGCGCCTATAGACCCCGAAGCCTATAGGACTACAGGGTTTATGGTTTCGGGGTTTAGGGGTTTAGGGTTTAAGGTTTAGGGTGTAGGGGTTTAGGGGTTTAGGGTTTGGGCCTCGTTCCCCAAGCACCACGACAACAGCATTGCAATGACCGGCAATTGCAAGTGCATGCTCAGGCCCAAGGTCTAGGACAATTTCAGGTGGGTAGTTACCGTTATAGGAGCCTGATAGAAGGTCTATGTTACCTTATAGACGCCTTATAGAAGCCCTATATACCCTAAACTCCCCACCAGCAGCCCTAAACTCCCACCAGTAGTTTCCTTTAACCGAAGTGTCCCAGGAAGTTGAAGGGGACCATGGCCGCTCAACAAGCCTTCCTGGCTCTTCGGCAACTTTAGCTTTCTGTGCCTTTGGTGTTTTGCGTTCTGCATCATGCCAGGCTCTGTAGGCTTACATAGAATTGTTGGTTCTTCGTTGGTTTCTCCAAAACAAAACCCTAGGTCTGTCCTGCAGGGTGCTGTTCAGGCTTCTGGGGCTGGGGCCCTTACAGCCCCCAAGGCTAAAGAACAATTGCCCCAGCAACCATGTCGCCCACGGGAACCTACACTCTGAGACGAGGGTTTAGGGTTTAGGGGCCAAGGTAATCCCCAAACTCAACCCCCCCCCCCCCCCCCAACCCTAAACCCCAAACTTGCCCTAAACCCTAATCCCCAAACTCAAAGCCCCTAGACCATGCTTCCAGAAGTCTTTTGCAAGCGAAGCCGAGGCTTTGGCTCGGATGGACTACGTGCTGCTTGTCCGAAGTCTGGGCGTGTTCTTGGATCAGGGATGCGGCTTGGGGGGGAGGGGGCGTCTCTAGAACAAAGGCCGTGATATATCATGGTTCTTCGGGCCTACATTATGGCTGTATATCCCTAAACCCTAAACCCTACATTATGGCAGCATGTTGCCCGAACCCCGACCCTGTCGGCTGGTTAAGAAGAAGCAGCCGCGGGAGAAGGAGCAAGCTGGCAGCGGCAGCTGTGGTTCTGGTTCTAGTTGTGGTTGTGGTTATGCTGTTGTTGCAGATGATGTTGTTAAACATGATGATGCCATTGCTGTTGCTGTTGTTGCTCGTTGTTTTTTTTGTTGTTGATGATGTTGATGATGGTTTTGGTGTTGCTGTTGATGTTGCTGTTGATGTTGGTGTTGGTGTTGATGTTGATGTTGCTGTTGCCGTTGCCGTTGCTGTTGCTGTTGTTGCTCTCGTTGCATGTGCCACTGCCGCTGCCGCTGCCGCTGTTGCTGTTGCTGCCGCTGGTGCTGTTGCGGTTGCTGTTGCTGTTGCTGTTGCTGTTGCTGTTGCTGTTGCTGTTGCTGTTGCTTCTGCTGTTGCTGTTGTTGCTCTCGTTGCATGTGCTGCTCCTGCTGCTGCTGCTGCTGCTGCCGCTGCTGCTGCTGCCGCTGCTGCCGCCGCTGCTGCTGCTGTTGTTCTTGTGCAATCAGCATCGTGTTGTTATTCTAGTAGGAGATGCAGGCAGACGACGAGGCAGGAGGTATCGTATTAGTCAGCCTGCAGAGCAACTTATCTAGCAGCCATAGCAAGTAAGAGAAATCGTAGCAATGGTGATGATAAGTTTTAGGTTGTAGGAGCAGAAAGCGTGACAATGGCAGGTTGCGATGGTAAGGATCAGACTGAAAACCCTTTTCGGGAAGAATCCAACCCTACACCCTAAACTTTGAGTAAACCTGGTAGTAGCCAAACATTGCAACATCTTATGGTAACTTTTATAGAATCTCTAATATACTGTACCTCCCAGCAGTACTCTTTTGCCTTTTATTTTGGGGCTTCCTTTGAGAACCGAAAGATTTCCTTTGAGAGCCGAATAGTAGGAACAGGGTGCCCCTCCCATAAAGGGGAAACTGGGAACCTACCCATAGGCCCCTAAGTAGTTGCTTTTTGTGGTTTGTATTCAGAATCCTATAAGGTAATCCGAAAAAGGAGGGGCCTATGGGTAGTGAATATATCTCCAGGCATCGCTTCGCCGTCTACTTCAGTGATGAGAAAGATGCCACCGTGACCGAGCTGGAGGTCAGGGTCGCCAGGAGGTGGCGGCCCATTTTCTGAAGGAACGGTTAGAGTTTGTTTGATGTTTTGGTGTGCAGGGCTTCAGGGTATAGTTTAGGAGCTTGCAGAGCTTTAGCGTATAGGGTTCAAAGGTATAGGGCTTGATTCAGGCCTTTGCATGCCTACAAAGGGCACACTTCATAGCAATTTCGAACACATGTGGGTAGTTCTCTAAGTTAGTGGTTCCCTTTTGGGGTGCTTTTTATATGGGTGCCGTACTATTTTTCGGGACGTGAACAGGGGCTCCAATTTAGAGAATTACCCATGTCATCGAGACAGTACTTGTGTATTGGTACTTAGAGGAGCCTCAAGGAGGTTAGAGGGTTTAGGGGTTTAGGGATTTAGGGGTTTAGGGGTTTAGGGTTCAGGGTTGAGGGTCTAGGGTTCTTCGCAAACCAGTCTTCTGGGCATGCAGTAAGAACTTTCGTCTCGGCTTAAAACTGTTTTTTCGTCTTCCCATCCCTAAGCCCTCATGGTCCTATTCCCATTCGCAGCTTCGGAACCGTGACTACAAGATTCGCTGTGCAACGAACTGTGACATGGGTCTTGGATTCGGGATGTGGGTTTTTGGGTGTAGGAGGTTGTGGTTTCGTACCGTTCCGATCAGTATAGACTATATAGCCACTGCTTTCCTTCCAGAAGAGAAGGAACTGCATGACGGCCGACCAGAACATGTTGACAAGCATCAGGATTTGCCCATATTCGGCACTTGCAGCATCCGGTTCCCTTCCAAAGGAAGTTGCTACGGAATATAGTCAAAGAGTCTATAACTAAACGGTGGTTGAGGCATCCCTGTGCCGATGTGCTGTTTCTGGTCTTACAACAGGCTGCAGAATGCTGGTAGCAAGACAAAAAAAGAGCTTGAGGTCTGGCCCGGAGGGATTGAACAAACCTACGCAGTGTTTTGTTATTCCATCTCTCTCCCGCTGTGCCCGAAGATGAGGTTTCCCCGGAGTCTGGATGTGGGGGAGGAAGGTCTGGTCTGCAACGGAGCAGCTTCCACTACTGGTTCAGACCCGATGCATCATGGTTTGCAGCTTTCCTGCGCAACAAACACCCAGAAACCGTTCATCATCCGGAGTAGTTAGTAATGCTACTCCCAGTATTAGCCAGGGTACTAGTTAGTGTTCGTCGTCGTCGTTTTCGTCGTTTTTGATGCTTGTAGTATCATTACTTATATACCTGCAGAGCTACTCACCTACCCACTTACCTACCTACCTACCTACCTACCTACCTACCTACCTACCTACCTACCTACCTACCTATCACCTGTAAATTCAAACATTGACATGATGAACCAGATATGAATTTATGTGTTTACGTAGATAGATACGTATGTCCACATACTGACATATATGCACACATATTTACTCCTCCATCCATCCTTCCATCTATCCATCCATCCATGCATGCATAGACTGGCAGGCAGACAGACAGATAGGCAGGTACATACATGCTCCCATACCTGCAAGCATGCCCACCCCACCCACCCACCCACCCACCCACCCGCCCACCCGATTCCTTGATATCTACATGCCTACCTGCCACATACATGCATGATATATATATATATATGCATATACATATATATATATATATGTGTGTGTATGTATATATATGTATGTATGTATGTATGTATGTATGTATGTATGTATGTATGTGAAACTGTGAACAAATAAATAAAACCTGTATGTATGTATGTATGTATGTATGTATTTATGTATGTATGTATGTATG